>JACN01135982.1:0-14859 GCA_000787155.1 Scartelaos histophorus
TTATTATTATTATTATTATTTGGTTGTACATTGAGAACATTTTGGATTTGGTTTGGTTCTTTTCTAGTCCAGGTTCATTCTGTTCTAACCCAGGTTTTGTTTCTGGTTTAGTCATGGTTTTGGTTTTGGTTTAGTTCTAGTTTACACGAAAACCTTTAAGAGACTAGCAGGGGTGGACAGGCTAACTGCTGTGGATAAATTAAGACATTTATTCAATATTTACTCAGATTAATTTTTTTAAACATATAATTAAATAGTAGTTCTTCATAACAACAAAGCAAATATTTTAATATGATATAAAAGGTAGAAATAGTACATACAATACAGAAAATAGTCCATATAATTAATCATCGAATGCTCAATATCAATGCTCTTTCATCCTAAGAAGTGAAGATGTCAAACAAACCCATTCACAAATGTTCCGATGAGCTTTAAGTCAATAAAGGAGGCGAGTCCTGACACAAAATGTGACACAAAACCTGGGATTTTGGAAACAAAAAGCCAAACCTTCACCTTTTACTATTTGCGGCTGCTCAGAGAAAGTAAAATAGTCATGCACAATTTATCCTAAGGAATCAAACCAAGTAGCTGTGTCTTATTTTATACAACATAAACTAGGATATTTTTAACTCCACTATGTAACTTTTATGTTCAAGAGATGATTTACTCCACTGTAGCATTATTATCTACATGAAAAAAAGACTGAAACACCAAAACGGACTGAAACATGATCTACTGAGAGGAAGTTTTTCAGTTTTTCAGCAATAAAAAGACATAATTGCAAGATACTTTACTTTACCGGGGAGGAAAAGCAATAAGATCCCCCTGGAGACAAGAAGGTGGCAGACATAATGTACCTCTAAGTTCTTTTTTCTGTGAACCAAAGTCATAATATTTTACAGCTCCAAAAATACAACGTTGAATAGAGGACATTGGTGCACAGACAGTAGAGTCTCTGGGTGGGAAACAGATTAGCAGGAAGGGGAAGTGGCCGAGTAAACATCAGGACGGCAGGCAGCTCATTTTAGTGGATTTATACAAAAATAAAACAAATATATGTCTCTCTCCCTTCTCCTCTGTCCTCTCTGACTCTAGAAGTGAATCTAAAATTGTCTCTCAGGGTTAAAGGACACGACTTTCCCATTGAAACGACTGGACGCTTTGGAAAACTTTGATCATTCATTGTATATATGAGGCTTATAGCGATTCTCATTGGCCAGTGCAGTGTCCATTAAATAACACTAGTCCGTATTTACTTTATTATGCACCTTCCCTGGGGGTGTGATGCTAACTGGAGGCTCTACTCTTTTTGCTTTGCTTCATATTGATCACAGGCTCCTGCAAATGTGCTCTTTAAATCATTTTTTATTCTTCTTGAGGTTTTAGACTATCTTAAACCTTTTTTTTTTAACTTTTTTGACATATTTGATAATGTGTGCATTGTCTGTCATGCTACGTGCTGCACAGTGAACTCTATATGTAGAACATCCCCATCATGATGTCATTGCAAAGTGTCAATATTTGTTTATAGTGTTCCCAGATAGGGTTTAATTTACTTAAACTTCAAGAGGTTTGATTAAGTTTGTCTTTAAATCTAAGCTCCTAAAGATCGCCCGTTCATGATCGATTGCGAGATAGGGCTAAAAGTTTGTTGCCAGATCTATTATTTCTATTATGCTCTGTTCTAGTGAGCTCAGACCCAGCTTCTTTTCCCTGTGTTCTGTCTGTATTGATGCAGCGCTGAAAGATCTCATAAACCAAAAGATTAAGGGATCATCATTACCCCAAGTCCCATTTAAGCTTCTTTTACTTATGTCATTCATAAGTACACATTTTAACTTTGCTAGTGGAGAGTCGGCCACCTGCTTACCAGTAATGTTCCACAATATAGCATTAAACTTTATCAGAGTTGCCTTTATTCAAATACAGTTGTAGTATTGCTCAGAAATACCTTGGAAAATCTGCACTTTTACTGGGATTTGGCTCTCTTCTTAACAGATCTAACCTGTAACTTGGCCTGACCTGCTTTCCTCCATGGAGATAGTTAATTTGAATGCCCTGCTATGGAACCTTCCTGGATAAACAATGTCATAAAAGACAAGTTGCAGGTGGCAAACTCTGCAGAAAAGTTATGCAGTGCAATTTTAGGCTTATAGAGGCTGGATCGCATTTGATAATATGAAGGTGCACTCTGTAACTTCTCAGGTTTGGGGTCTGCTACCATGGCGATGCTATTGCTTTGCCTGTAATGCTCCACAATATGGCAAAAAGAAAATAGCATTGTGACCAGAACTGAAGAAGCAGCTTGGATGAGCTTGGATGAGCTGCGAAATGTATTCAACCAAATAACTTTTGTCTAGTTGACATATTTATTTTCCTTTTGCCATGGATTCTACCTAGACAACTGAGGGATTTTTCACACACTCCACAATATGGTATTAAACATATATAGGATGATTTGATTATGGGTGTTTTATTGCTCAAAAATATCTTTAAAAACATACATTCTCACTTGTAAATAGCCCTGCTTATTTCTATGGAGAGTGAAAAGTTTAATGCCATACTTTGGAATATTGGAGGTAAAGGAATAACATCTCCATTTAGAAAAGTAAATGGTGGACAGTACACCAAACAAGCAAACAAAAAATGTAAAAAAATGAATTCAGGTTTAATTTCTGTACTAAAAAAAACATTTGTGAATGTGTGTGTGTGTGTGTGTGTGTGTGTGTGTGTGTGTGTGCGTGCGTGCGTGTGTGCGTGCGTGCGTGCGTGCGTGCGTGCGTGCGTGCGTGCGTGCGTGTGTGAGCATGCGACGGAGACAAAGTGACGAGTGAACAGCTGTAGAGACGGCAGGATGCAGGGACTTAAGAAAAGAAAGAGCAGAAAGAAAAGAATAATTATGTTCAAGAGTGCGAGGGACAAAGGGGAGAAAGCGAGGGGATGACGGGGAGGCCTAAAGAAGTGCTGACATCATGACGGACAGATGAGGGAGGAGGGACTCTGTGCACTGGGCCGGAAGAGAAAAAAAAGATGGATGAGAGAGATCCAGTCAAAAGGGGAGGCAGAGGCAAGTTGAAACCACCACCAAGGAGTCGCATTGTCTGTCAAAACAAATAAATACTGACTTGTAATGGATTGGTGAACAAAATGACAATACTGGTAATAACATTTTTGTAATTAGCTTAAAATTACATTCAATTATGTAGTAATTAAATGTGCTGCATTAGACAAAAATGACTCCTTTTCTCTGTGTGTGCGTGTGTGTGGTTGGTGTGTGGTTTAAAGGTCTGTCTACGTCTCCAAAACTCAAAATGTGGTAGTTTTCAAGTTAACAGCTACCTTTTACCTTTTGTTCAGTAGAAGTTGCAATTTCAGGGCTGAAATCATCCAAGTGATTCACCTGAAGCTGCAGAAAAAGATGCTGTAGCTGCAAAAATTAAGTTTTCTTTTCTTTTTTTTTAACACTATGCAACTTTTTATGTATTTATTTTATATTTATTTTTGTTTTTTTGTAGTATGTTGAGCATCTATTTCCTTTAAACAAAATAAAATAACACAAAACTTATCCAAATGTGTTATGTAGCCGTCAGTTATCTCACAAGTAACTACAGAACAGCTTTATATATATAAATGTTCAAACACTGACACTTTCTGGGTCTGGGTTTCTTATTGTTACAGTAATATTTTCTATTTTCTCTCTTCAGATGTGTTATTCTGACAGCAGGTCTGTTCCAACCTAATTAAATCATGCATTTCTAAACTAATACACCGGTTATTAGATACAGTAGTTGCTTCGTTGATCTGCAAATCAGAGTTAGCTGAAATGAAAACAGAAATGATCTAATCCTTCCCACGCTTATCTAGACTAAAACACAACATTATTTTTGCTTTGTCTGTCATCGTTTTAACACAACAGGATCTACATCAGCCGCTCCCTTCACTAATGTCACCAATAAATGCATTTTAAGTGTATTTATTGAAGCCAGTACACAATTGCATAGCCTAGAGGCCTATTGTTACTGATATTGAATGTTTAACAGTTACCGAGGTGACACAATGCACACAAAAAAAGTCAAAAAAGTGTTAAGATACTTTGAAAACTCAATAAAATCACATTTTCAGGAGACTGTGATCAAAAGAAGTGTTCATACTAACTGCTGGCCAAAGCTTGTGACTGTACTTTTGCAATAAATTAACTCATTCTTATCAGATTGTGTTAAAATAAAGATGAGATTAAGACATAACTAGTTTCACATCTACAGGGAGCGAAGCATCAGCCGCAAAGTATCAATAAAAGCTCTTTTAAAATCATGAATACTTAATGTGCAGGATTTTTGGTGTTGTGAAAGTATTCAGTGAGAGTCTGCAGTGGTGGAGCCTAAAGGGGGTTGGGGCAGATGGTAGGGGCCACACACAAATACACTTGGGGCAGCTGACCGTCACTCCCTCGGGCTCTTATAATGGACCCCGCCCCTCCCCTCTCCCACTCCCATACCCACCGGTCGTTTCGGTCCTTGAGGAATCCGGCGTTTGACCCGGCATGCCTTCACAGCCCGACCTCCATTGTTCTTACTGTAGCCTGTCTCGTGCGCGGGGCCTGGCTGGATCAGGGCTTGTTTGGATGTGTTGAAGTGTGGTCAGCTGTGGCCTAGACCCTCCTACCGGTTTATTGATGGCCATAAGCGCTCGCTCCACTGACCTACTTCAGCCTGCTTAAAACTGGAACTCTGTGAAGCTTAAACACTTAAAGAAGTTGATTTCAATATACACACAAAAATCTATATAAGCGATCTAAGCAAAAATCAAAATAAGCAATCTTAGGTTATTCATAAAAGTGCATTTGATTCAACGCACTGGATTAAATGTTAAAGAGGTGGAAATTGGGGTAAGAAATTGAATAAAGAACCGTTTTAGTTTGTAGTTTATGCTGTGAATGTTGCTTCATCTGCTTCACTATTTAATTCTGTATGTGATTTGGATTTCTGTAAATGATTCTATAATTTATTATCATTATATTATATCACCTTCCTAAAATAATCGCCTAAGTCACTTTTTGACTAAGTTTACTTTCCCATAATCTATGCCATAATTTCAATTTTGGGGGGAGTTTTTTGCGTTTCCTGAAAATCCTGAAAAAATGACGATTATTTTAGGAAGGTGTCGATATAATAAAATAATAATAAATTATAGAATCATTTACAGGAATCCAAATCACATACAGAATTAAATAGTGGAGCAGATGAAGCAAGAATATAAAATAGAATCATTTACAGGAATCCAAATCACATACAGAATTAAATAGTGGAGCAGATGAAGCAACATTCACAGCATAAACTACAAACTAAAATGCTTAACATTTAATACAGTGAGTTGAATCAAATGCACTTTTATAAATAACTTAAAATTGCTTATTTTGATTTTTGTGTGTGTCTGGGAGAGTATTTTCCTTCCTTATAGGACAAAAATCAGGTTATTGATCAACAATATGGTTTAAAGTTCAGATAAGGGTTTGGATTCAAGGCTGAAAAACAGTAACTACAGTCAGGTTTAGGATTTGTCTCGAGGATGTGAATCTGAGTCAATGTAATGTCCCTACAGTTTGGTAATCCTTACTCATGCACATTATGGTCCAAAGCGCAGATCAATGCTGTATTGGTTTCAGGGTCCTGACCAGGGCAGACACAAAGTTCAAAGGTTGACCCTCTGAGTATGAGGTAATGCTTTAGATATTAGGTAATGGAGTCACTCTGCAGCACAACAGGCAGTTCACAACAATAAGAGTTTGTTTTTTCATAGTGTAATGTGTGTAATTGTTTTCTGTTTGCAATTTTAGTGGTGTGATTTTAATGCATAAGTCATACAAGATGAAACCAGATTTAACTGATTCATTTGATTTTAGTTTTGAGACTCATGGGTCCTCATTTTGTCCTTCAAATTCAGGTATTTGACCATTGCACCCAGAGAGTGACTGTTACAATAGGCTAGTTTGAAACCTTTCCTTTTATAGTCTTTGTTTTTCTTCTGAAACAACACGACAGAGGAAAGAATTTGCTGTACATCTGGCCAAAGCTGTGTCTGTTTGTCTGCATCTGGAGTGTGCAGATCCAAACCAGTGTTTAGCCTGAGGCACAGAGGCAGTGATCACAATCTGCCACCACAAACAGTAGCCCCGCTCTGAGTCTGGATGAGATTAGGACTGTCACGACGACTGCATCTCAAGTGTAATAAATTGCTTCAGAAAATGCCACGGTAAACGATCTTTTTGAAACGACTTTATGCCACTAAAACAAAAATACTAAATACTAAAGCTACCTTTAAACCTCAGTGAAATATTTAAAACACATACAAAAACATGAGCTGAGAATATTTGTCCCCACGGCGCTGATTTCAGTAAGAAGATTCCAGGTTTGACTCTGGGGCTGCTTGTTGCATGTCTCTTCCTGTGTCTGTTCACTCTGGTTTCCCCCATCAACCCAAAGCACAATAGGTACAATCCTCCAGCTAAGTTCTAACCAAGACTAGCTCAAGATCTGCAGATGGGTCCCTGTAGCACCCACTGCTTTTGACTGGTTGCCCTAGCATCACTGAACAAATAAAGTGCACTATAACTAGGACTGTCACAATAATTACTATATTGACTTATTGCTCAATATATAAAAGCCTTTTTGGGGCTCAATTTTATTGTGTGTACATTTTCTTTGCACTACTGGGAATCTATATATTTTTTTCCTATATGAAAAGATCAAAGTTGAACAAATATCTTTTATGATTCATTACAGACACAAAGTACTACTTAAGAGTTTTATATTGCTGTATATTTATTATTGCTCATGAATTTTTAATAATTGTTTCTGTGGTTTAAATCTGCTCTTGAGTTTTGCATAAATTAGCTTCACTATGATTGTTTGTAGTCTATATTTACTTCAGAAGTATATCACACTTCAAAATCTGTTTTCATAGCCTAATGCTAACGTTAATCTTAGACAAAATGTACACACAAGCCTAAAAATATTGTTCCTTTATCTTCTAATAATACTAATTATCGTGACAGGCACAGTCGAGATTAGGATTTGGGAGTGTCTCGTCCGCCAACGTGTTCAGAAAATCATATTTCATTTTTACAGTGTGACTAACATCTGGTGATGACTGAGCCAGGAGTGCAGTGTCCACTCATCATCCTCACTCAGCTGGGGAATTTAACAGGGAACTGCCCACTGTTTCCACCACTGCTGAAAAAACCTGGACATCTCCGAGTATTTATATCAGCTCATCTATCAGTGACATGGCAAACTGGAGCCAGAAATAGTGTTTTCAAATGGTGCACCATTTGTTTGGGAAGGAGGTGGCACAGTGCACTTTTGGGAGTTGTGAAAATGCATTAGCAGCAGTGGCACGACCAGGTTATATTGAGGATTCCTATAAATATTTAATAAAACTGCAGAAGCTAAGACTATTTATAAAATGATGCATTTAGCTACAGGAGACTTTAGATAGAAGTATGATAGTTTACTGCACAAGTGGTGCATCTACCCAAAGTTTGGACACCATGCATGTTTTTTCTTAGAGGTGCCATGATTATTTGGGTTATCAATAAACAATAATAATACATAATACAATTTTTACTGATCCAGCATTTTGCAATTCTGATTTTGATTCCATATTTATATTAATCAATACTAGTGCAGAGGCTGATACCAGCATTTATTTTCTTTATACAAAAATGAAATAGGACGAAACTGATCCACATGTGTTATGGAGCTCATTGTAAACTCTCAAATAACTGCAGAACAGCTTTGTATAAAAAAAAAAATCCAAACATTACATGTCTGGGCCAGTTGCAACTAGTAAATAGTCTAATTACATCACTTTATATGAAAGGCAGGATATCGAATGAACCGATATTTGGAAGCAGATCCAATCCAGCAAATTTTTCAGTATTGGTGGCAATATCAGATACCAGAACCAGATCGGTGCATCCACAACACAAGTGTATGAATAGTGAGAGTTTTACGCATATAAATATAATTCAATCTACACTCTGATCAAGTAAAACTAAATATTAAGTCCTTTTATCAAGCTTTTTATGTCACATTGACTTAATAATTCAGCAACTTTTCATAAAGCTGTTTTACCTGACATTAAAAATGGATGTGGCCTTACAAATTAGCTTTAGTATTATATCTTTAGAAGTGTAGGATTATGTTACTGATTCTTATGCAACAACAGTTCCTTCTTCCCTCCCGTGGGCCACTCGTGTACTTCATAACGTTCACCTGAGTACTTATATTTGTTTGTACTACACCTTGTACTGTATCTCTTCACCAGTGTGTCATATATCACAGACGTTTATGTCAACCACCTTCAGTGTTTTTGAGCTCAGGTTTCATAGAGGAAGACGACACTCAGCCTTATGATGTGTTTCCACGGTTACATAACACTATTTTTGAGGTTATGCTATATCTCTGCACTCTGTAACCTTAATTCTGTTGTTGTGTTTTCGTAGAGTTGAGGATGATGGCCGAAGGGCGTTTTGCCAGTCTGCCCCGCTCCCTGCACCACCCCTCTCTGGGAGGAGGGGGGCCCCACACTCCTCTGACCGGACCCTCGTACTCACTGGGGGCCCCAAACACCTGCTCATCCCGAAGACTTCAGGGGTCACTGGCCTCCTCCATGGACCTGCTCAGCTCCAGGTCTGGGTAAGTGTACATGTTACATTTTTCTGCAACGTAAATATACATAAAGGTGCATTATGTAACTTTTCAGGTGGATGGCAACGACTTGCTTGTCTCCATGGAGATGTTATTGCCTGTATTGTGCCTCAGTGCATCTCACTTCCATTTGTTTAATAATAGATGCTCAGAAATAACTTGAAAAATGCCATTTAACTGTAAGTGGGTGAGATTCTCCACAGATCTTGCCTGTAACTCGCCTGGTAATGACACTGGGCTTATACACTGAATGCCATACATAACATCTCCATGGAGACAAGCTGGTGAACCCTCCACCAAAAAGTTACAGAGTGCATTTTTAATCATCACATTTAAATTCACATTTTAAATCATTTTAAGACAAGTTCTAATTCATATATTTCTGGATGTAAAGGCTTGCCAAAAATGGGTGAGTTAATCCAATCCACTTTATTTCTATAGCACATTTCATAAACAAACAGTTTCCAAAGTGCTGCACAAATACAGACTAAAAGCAACAATAATAATATAATAATAAAATAAACACTCATTAAACACAGATTAAAACATATTAGTCCCAAAACAATAAACCAGTAAAATCAAATAAGAGCAAAGCCATAAGATGGCAATAAATAAATAAAAACCCATAAAATACATAAAAAAAATAAATAAATAAATAAAAGATACAGAGGACCACACAACTCACGCGGTGTTAAAAGCCAGACAATAAAAGTGAGTCTTAAGACGAGACTTAAAACACTCAACTGTGGGGGCTGTTCGGACATGGAGGGGCAGGGGCGTCCAGAGCTTTGGGCCGACCACAGAGAAGGCCCTGTCCCCCCTGGATTTAAGCCTCATTTTAGGCACCACAAGCTGGAGCTGGACCTCAGACCTCAAAGCTTGTGTGGGGGTGTAAATTTGGAGGAGGTCTGAGATGTACTGTGGGGCCAGACCATTCAAGGCTTTAAAAACAAACATTAAAATCTTAAAATCAATTCTAAAATTAACAGGAAGCCAGTGCAAAGTTAATGTAAATATTTGTAACCTACATTTTTAATCTCGTACACAGCCTTCCGTCAGGCCCGGGGAGCAGCCTGTCAGAACTCTCAGCTTCATCTCAGCAAGTGTCCATCCACGGCACTCTCCCTCGACGAAAGAAAGTGGGACACACCCTGGCCCAGAGCAGCTACACCTGGGACCCCCGGGGCAAACACTACCACACCCCCCCTCTGAGCCCCGGGCCTGTCCAGCCTCTGCCCTCCCCTCTGGTCCAGAACATCAAAGACGACTTCCATGGATACAGGTAATGGTGCCGTCTCATGATAATATTGATCAGCCAATGATGATTTCATGATATGAGACTTCTGTAAAGGTGCAATATTTACCTGGAAGAGGCATGTCAGAAGCACGATACCATGGAAACAGACACTTAAAACCCTATTTTGGAACATTCTTTTAGGCAATAACAACTAAAAATTAGAAGTAGGCTTGATCTTCTTATCTTCTTATCTGTCTACACTATTTTTTCAACTACAAAGCTACATACCGTGAATTTAAAGTTATTATCAGTCTACAAAATCTGTTGTATTTCTCCATATTTTATGGAAACAGACAGTTAAAACCCTATTTTGGAACATTCTTTTAGGCAATAACAACTAAAAATTAGAAGTAGGCTTTATCTTCTTATCTGTCTACACAATTCTTTCAACTACAAAGCCACATACTATGAATTTAAAAACTTATTATCAGTCTACTAATTGTATTTATATATATATTATCAAGAAAGATAGTAGCAATAGTAGTAGTGGTAGTAATAGTATGCCTCTTGGTGTAAAGGCAACATTTCCTATTCTTACCTGTTACTTCAATAATAAAAATACCTAAATCAATGGCACTAACACAGACTAATATATAGGATTGCTCAAACGTGCATAAATGAAACAAAGCACAAACATTATAACATGGCTTAAAGCACAAAAGAGTTAATTTTGTGTTATATAAGACTTTAAAACGTCTTAGATCGAGGTAGCTTGAGTTTCCCCCATTAAATCGCAGGTGTTGGGGATGAAAGTGTGGCTGATTTAGTGCTGTGGGGTGTATGCAGTTGGAGCTAGGACTTCACAAGCACCACAGCTCTCATCCCTCATCACGTCCTCCCATCTCTCCATCTCCTGGGTCCAGTTACAGAAGGCCAGATCCGATAGGCCCAGCTTTGTGACTGCATGAGGATCGCGGTGTGTAGCTCGGAGCGTTTGGACTTGGCTTTGTGGGTCAGGGCGTGGTGGAGCGGAGAACACATCACCATCACCTCTTTGTGCGCTGGACTCTAACTGTCGAAGGGATACATTTCAGATTTTAGGCTGTGTTGACATATTGCTCCACAGGTTGGGTTCTGCAGGTGGCTCCATAATAAATACTCACTTTTTGTTCGTTTTTGATCCCTACTGTGGAGATTAAACAGCATTACTCACACTGTAAACTATACTTTTCAGCATCAAAGCCATTTAACTTGGATGAATAAGCTACCTGTAAGCAGCTGGCAATATGGACAATAGAGAAATGCTTTTATAAATCATTCCTGTTGTAGAATAAATTGTAGAAACCTGAAACTTGAAGAGAAGAATCACGAGGCTGGCGTTCTAACTCATGACTCAAGAGAAGTTTATTTTTAGTGACCATCAGTACAGAATTTACCACCCAGAGACACAAATCCTCAAGATATTGCAATACTTTTGTCCATTTTAGTTCAGTCTGGCTCTGATTCCATTGTAGGGAATATTATACCTCTGATGACGCAGGTTAAGATAACAAAGACTGAGCTGGCAGTGAGACAGAAAAGGTATTTCTCTAATAATCTTGATGAAATATATTGCAATCCATCTAAATATGATATAGTATATGTGCTAAAATGTCGCTCTTGTAATCTGTTCTACATTTATTCAGTTATAGGATTTTATTGCTTGGAAAACATACATTTTTGTTGTGAGTGGGGTCGCCCCTCCACAGATTGGACCTGTAATTTGCCCTAATGGGATCACCTGCTTGTAGTATAATACTGTGGAATATTCAAGACAAAGCACTACCATTGTCATTGAGACAAACAGGTGTGAACCACGACCAGAAAAAGCTAAACTGGTCACATAACTCAGATGTTAAACATGTTAAAAGTACAAAAGTCTCTATTTCAGTAGCTAAAATGCAATATAAAACCATCTCTGCATTTCTATTAAACTGTCTTTCTTCCCCGTTAAGTATTTACTGGACTTTTATGTAAGCTACTGCAGGACGGTCCAGACACATGGACAGTTGGTCTTGACTTTCCATTGCTCATGTTGTCATTTGCCCCCTGACCTCTGACCTTATGTTACTCTAGCTCCCATTGGTCGGTTTGTCTTTGAAGAGACCTCTGTGGGCTGCTCTGTGGACCACCATGACAGAAGGGGAGTGTGGGTAGAAAGTCGTTACAGACAGTTACAGACATTTTGTGGTACGATACAAAGAGAGAACAGAGTGTCTTCAAGAGAATAAACTATGTATAAGATCTATGAGATATACAGAAACATGGATAGTATCACAGATGTTGTTTTAGAGATGCTAGATATGTCAATTAAATATAAAAAATGAAATGAATGCAATATTCTAAAAGTTTTTACATTGACATTTCTTCATTTTGTTGTTTTGTTCAGTGCAACTTGAGCCACAGTATTGCCTGAATGTCCTACCCTCAATTCCTGTTAATGCAAAAATATATATATATAAAAAACAAGCAACTTGCAACCAAATTTAATTCACAATTGTCATCCCACTTTCTATCTTCCACATCACATTTCTAAGTCATGCATCTTCCTATTGCTTTCTCTATGGATACAATATTAGATCATAGCGCCCTCTGTTGGCCTTTTACAGACACTGCACCCTTTACTCCCACTGCACACACATATTAGTACATGCGTTTCAATGCTTTTTGGGGATATTACACTGATTTATGTACATTTTCTCAAGACTAAACCTAATCTTAACCATATTTACTACTTGCCAAACCTAAATCCTAACCTTAACCCATATTTCAGGACTTTAAAGGTGCACTGTGTAACTTTCCTGATAACATTTTACCGCTTTGGGCTGTTCTACTACAGTATGACTATAAATGTATGCATCAATTAAATTAAATTAATTAATTAAAACTGTAATGAAATAAGTGCTAGACAGATGTTTAATGCTATATCTCCATGGAGACAACCAGATGACAGACCAGAAAAGTTACACAGTGCACATTAAATCATTTTGTTGGTTACAGAAACCTGACTTTTGTTCCCATAAACTCATCGTATAATACATATCCGCCCAAACACTGTGAAGTCAGCTGTGGTCACTATGTAGAACAACAGGACAGAAAAAGACTGTGGCGTGGTGCTTTTTCTCTCTCTTCACCTCTTTCTTTTCGGCTTCTGTTTATTTTTTTATGCGTCTTTTTGCAGTGTTGTGGTCATAGGAACAGAAATCCCCAGCCTTGACTTGCTGCATGGGCAAAAACAGTTAAAGTTAGTAGTGGTCAGCGTGTGAATGGCTGGAATGTCTGGACCGGGCCATGTCACGTTGACACTAAAGAACTGCAGGCTTATCAGCTTCAGACAAATAAATACACAATTAAGCACATCAACACTAAGCTTAATCCAGGTCCCATAAGACAAGGCTGAGCTAGGGCAGGGAGAGAGCTTTGACAAGGGGAGACTAAAGAAACATTTTACTAAAGATAAAATACATAAAACTGGTTTATGTCAAGTGAACGGATGCCAGAGGGATTTTATTTTTAGGAAAGCCATAACCAAGAAGTGAAGAGTGACGGTTAAAGGTCCGATATTACACAAAATGGATTTTTGTGAGGTTTAAGACTTGTTAACGTGTTATCTTTTCAAAAACATACCCAGAGTTTTGTTTTCGTGTTATCTTCTCAAAAACATACCCAGAGTTTTGTTTTATTTCATTCACACATGTTTTTTTGTTTGTCTGTCTACATCTCCAAAGCTCAAAATGCTCTTTTCCACTTTGTGATGTCATCAGGTGGTAGTTTCCAAGTCAACAGCTACTTTTTGTTCAGTAGAGATGGGCAATTCCAGGGCTGAAATTATCCAAATGATTATCCAAGTAAAGGTGTACAGAGTTTAACAATGCAGTGGAGCACTTCCTGTATTATCACATGACATCACAAGGTAGAATAGAGTGTTTTATGTTTGAGAAAAGAACTAAATATGCAGGATTTGTGTGTGAATGAAACAAAACACAACTCCAGGTACATGAGGAAACAACATTATAACACAGAGCAGAAAATATCCACATTTGACAGGTCACAGTTTAAAACCATTTAAGTTGTGTTAAGGAAATGATCATAATGTTACCCTATCTACATATAACAATGCAAACAACCTCTTGGTTATTTTTCAAAGAGGCTTGGGTTTGTGCATGAACTTTGACCTCTGTGAGAGTGAAAGGAAAAATGCCAGTTCAGAAGTCTTTCCAGTTGGGTTGCATGGGTGGTGTCTGGTATGTGGTGATGGTTCCCTCTGTACCACCTCTGCACTGGGAGAGGCTTTGACAGGCAGATGGGTGCTGTGGTCTGTGGGCCAAGACTGTACTCAGTACTCAGAGATAAAATGCATTCTGGACTGTAACTGGCTTAGTGTAGTCAAAAATGTTCTGATAAAATTATGGAAATGTATCAGAAATGTGGTATAAAGTACCTATTTATATATTGCTTTAGGTTCCACAAAATCGCCTCATTAAAAATACATTTTTTCCATATTTTTGCATATAGAAAATAGTCAAAATTCAGATGTTATCTTCCTAAAGCAACCTTTGTGATGTTATAGATAGAACGTAATTTAAACCCATTACTTGCTATTTAAGTTTGGACAAAAAACAAGCTAAAGGTACATTGTGAAACTTTTCTGGTTGGGGTCCATTACTCACTCTTCTACATTATTGATGATTGGCCTGAAGTGCTTTAATTGAAGAGAATATATTGGAAAACATGCAGTGACTGTGAGTGCAGTACAATGACGTATTATGTGAAACTTTAGGCAAAACAGTGATACTATAATGTTACTTTTCCACCTTGGAAAACATGCAGTAACACTATAGTGATACTACAGTGATACTATAATGTTACTTTTCC
>KN511137.1:0-17500 GCA_000787155.1 Scartelaos histophorus
TGAATGCACAGACGGTTCAGTAGTAATTTGATGTGTGTCCCTGGGGACATTTGATGGATTAAAGCTAAGCAGCTCCATTTCGCAGCACCACCTGATCTTCCACTGCCTGTGCCCCATATAAAGGCTGGCGTGATTGCTGATCTCAGCTAGTCTGACAGTCTCTCTCCCTCCTCTCTCCTCCGCTCTGTCTCCATCTCTTCTCTTCCTCACTGGTCCCTTAAGCCTACTGCATCACAGGAGCTATCCAGTGCTGAACAGGATCGCTTTTATTTTTTATTTTTTTATGTTTTGGGGGAAGCTGGGGGAGCCAGAGAGCATCACACAGCATTGTCGCCAGCCTTGTTCTTCTCTGATTTACATTTTATTTTCCATCCTGTGCTTTTGGCCGCATCTTCACATTCACCAAAAGGATTACCGTCCGAGCATCTCTTTCTCTCATGTGTTTTTCTCCACTAAGTGCTCTCATCCTCTGAAACATGCCCCGCTCATTTTTGGTCAAGAAGATCAAGCTTGATGATTTTTCTTCATCCAACATCCCTTCGTCTAACCACCACCACCAGCAGCAGCAGCCTCTGGACGACTACACTTTCACGCGCTCCATCTCGGACCCTGTGACTACTCTGGGCGTCCGTCTCAGTGAGAATGGTGAGTTTACATGCCTCCAGTCTGCCCCTCTGCAGCCCCTCTACTTAAATATGTGCTTGCCCTGTAGACATGTCCTACATTTCTCCACTTAGAGTCGCTTTCTCTTTTGTTTCTGCATTGGATAAGCTCTGCCCTGCTACTCAAATAGTGTACATGACTTCCTTACATGCTTGTGGATGATATGTGCGTCAATATCCCTAAATAATCCTCCACGCTCACCCAACCCCCATCGCCGTGTGCCCGTAGTAGACTTTTGTTTTTTGACTATAGAGTGAAGGACGGCACAATTCAGGTCACAGCGGCGGATTAGCTTATGTAAATAGGGAACAAAATGTGTGTCTAATCGGTAGAAGCTTTGGTGACGTGTCTGGTAGCTGCTTTAAACCTGTGGATGCTAGCCACACGCGCGGCCCATTGCATAGACTGTAAAAAAACAAAAAAAAACTCAGAAAGCAGATCAGTATCGGATATGCATTTGTCCTTAGCTGTTTTTGTCCTTGGGTTCCCATCATGGTCCGATCCTCCCCTTGCGTGCCCCCCTCTCCCCATCCATGCACAGTCACCCCACCCCCATCTCTCTATGCTACATCTTTCTCGTCCTTCCGGGCATTTGAAAACTAGCTTAGAGTTTCAAGAGCCCACCGCCGCCGCACAAGATATCAGAGCACTGTATAAGGTAGCGCCAGGAGGGATGAAGAGAAAGCGAAGAGGGGGGGGAAAAGGATGTAAAAATGCTAGAGAAGCAAAGAGACGCATATCACGTGATGGAGCTTGTACAGTAAACACGAAGAACTAACATAGCTGTACTCTGATGTCCACGCAGTCCCAGCTAGTTCGGGGCAACCTCCAACAAAAAACTGTCATCCATTTTGTAGCATTTTTAAGGCCAAAATGTGTGTGATTTTTCTGATTTTTATGATGTGGGATTGTTGGCACGGAGCGAGGCTAGAGCTTGTGATGCTGCCACCTGTTATTCAACTAACAAAGTCAACACTGACAAAGGGCCACTGAGATTTAGATGCATCGGGATTAGAAAGGATTATAACGTTTTCACTCGCTTTCAGATGTGTAGGTCAAACAACATGTGGCCAGAATACACAATTATAAAATATATTTCACTATAGTTAAAAAAAAAAGACTTTAGATTGTTAAAAAAGTAGCTTGTTTTGGAATGTTTACTGGCGACATCCGGATTTATGTAAACAAACAGACATTTTTCCTTATTATTATTATTATATATTAATTTATACTCTAACTATGGTAATTCTTTTTATTTATTGACAATGCACAATTAGATTTATAAATTCGTAAATAGACGCCAAACATAACAAACATATTTTTGCAATTAAATAAAATGAATTCAACAATTTTTATATTTTAGCTATAGCAATAAAAATGACTTTGTTTTGAATGTGAACTGACGCCTCATTGGTCAGATTTATGTAAACAAACACTGGACACTTGCAGTAAATGTTACAGTAAATATTCTAGCTCTTTCAGAGTTTCAACAAGCTATAGCAAATGGCCTTTATCAGAACTAAGCAGTTTAAATCTTCTAAAAGTGCTCACAAAATCCTTCATATCGGGAAGCAATTTTTAAGCTCCTTGAATAGCAACACACATGGTCCTTGTTTTTGAATGTTTATTGGCGACACATGGTCAGATCTAGTAAACAAACACTGGACACTTTTGTAATAAATTATAATAAATTCAACACATTTTATATTTTGGTTATAGCTGTAAAAAACAATAACTGTTTTGGGATATTTGGCACCACTTTCATAAGTTTAACAAACACTAAATATACATACAATCTTTTGTAATCCATCAATTAAATATTTCAGTTATAGCTACAAAATATCTGTTTATTTTTGGATCTTTACCGACACCTCATTGGCCAGCTTTATGTCAACAAACTCACTGTTGCTAACTATAAGGGTAAGTCTTTTTGAGCGGATGATTTGAGCCGATGCCTAGTGAAAAACAGTAAAATAGCGCGGATTGTGCGAGCAGCCGAAAGCCCAGCGTCAGCAGTTCTGTGGGCATGATGCGTTTCTCTCCTCTTTGTGCAGACATTTGACTTGAGTGTCTGTCGAACAACAAAGAGGGGTGGCTGAGAGGCTCCATTAATTACATGCTTGCTTTGCATTACAGAGCTGAGCCTATGAGCTGTAAAGGCTGATACAGCGTTAGCCCTAAATGATGAGCTCTTGTCTGACCTTGGCTAATTGAAACGCAGTAAACGGCCGTGTGGTGTGTGCATGTACAAGCCTCTGTTGTGATATAAAACAAGCTTGTATTTCACATTACATTTTACATTCTGTTTCTACAGACTATAATAAAGGTGTGAAGGGAATATCACAACTACATCTACAAATGCATTAAAATTGCAATTTGAACTGGTGCAATTGGCAAAGCAAAAAGGCTACAGTTTTTAGGTAATAGATTGTCTTCAGTAAACAACAAAATATTCATACACATGTTGTAGCAGCTGCACCATCAGCCTTAATAAAGCATGACCTAAATCAGAATGAAAAGTTTTATAAGAGTGATTCAGGCTTAACTAACCCTGACTAACCCCCTACTAACCCTGAATCATCCTCATTAAATAACCTTGTTCATTATGATTCAAGTCTTCCCTCGTGCTTTTTTAAGGATAATAAGGGTGTAGCAAGTATAACGGGCAACCAAATATTCTGTGTTTTTATGGATAGTCTTTTTAGTTACTGTAGTTCATTACTTCTCTCAAATGTTAACGCTACAAGTCTAAACGAAATACAAAAAATTGGGATTAACGATTTTTCTGAGAAGCATAAGTTTTAACACATTTGATACACCAGAAGAATTAACAAAAATAATGAAATATGAACTGACAAACTAATAAAAGAATAACATTTTGGAACATGTTTGTACAGATCTAAACTACAGGGTTAGTGGTTTTTAAGTACAATAAGACAAGATATATTGGAGTCTGTGGAGGAAATGATTGTACTTGAAGCCTTTGTGACATGTGTTCATCCAAATGGCAATTTTGATCCAACTGCGATTAATTTTACAGCCCTTCACAATTATGCAGTTGTAATGAATAGCATATGATCACATGCAGTATGGTGGCCCTGTGCTGTGGCGCTGACTGTTTGCCTGGTGTTTGGACTCAGTGCAGCATAGAGCAGTGCAGCGTGCCTCTGTCTGCAGATGTCACGGTCGTGTCTGTGACAAAGTGCTGTGTGAACAGAGCCCTCAGGAGGCTCAGGAGGAGCACTTGAGCTGAATTAATGGGCTGCTTCTTGAGGCCACTTGAGCATCTTTAGACAGGTGACCCTCTGCACAAACAATGGAAGAGAGCCCAATCCAGCCCCACAACTATACACTCAATGTACTATAAACATTTTTAAGTGCCATATATTGCAGAAGAAACAATTTATGGTAAACAATAATATTGATTTTTGCCACTGACACAATAGCCTTAAAGCAGAAGCAAAAAAACTGCTCTATATCAGTGTTTCCTTCAGATTTGTACAGAGACTATGGTGGCACAAGCAATTCATATTTGACTTATTTTATTTAAATAAGATATATTGTGCTTGTGTCTGCAATATGATACCTGTGAATCAATATGTTAAATTTTAAATGTTTAAATGTTTAAATTTAAATATTCATCTAAAACAACTTCGTAAAAAGAAACAAGTCTGCTATCTTCCACATTAAAAAAACTGTAGTTGTCCATGGGAGCCTATGTAAATGTAAATGTCACCGCAACAACGTGCTGTGTTGTTGTGGCACCTGCTATGGATAGCAGCAATTCATGATATGATTTATACAATTTTAATACAATTTCTGGAGAATAAATGTCACTTTTTCCCTCTGCTGATCAAAAGAGGACTATTAGATTAAATATTATATTATGTTAATAACAATATACATACACGTATGAAGTATTATTTCTTTTCCCATTTTTGTTCAGCTTGTATATCCAACCCTCTTTAGCTCAAATCTTATCATCTCACCCAAAAATAACTTAAAGTTCTCAATTAATACCAGAAAGTATCCATGATAAATATTGCCCCCCCTAAAATATTGTTCCATTGATCATATATAGAAGAATAAGTCTATATAATAATAATAATCATGACTGGCCTATAGATGCACTGCTGCTGTGTGTGATCTGCTTTCATGTTGTTATTTCCCTTCTCTCGAGTCCACTGTTCTAGCAGCTGCACTATTTTACAGATGATAGTCTATTGATCAGATGAAAACTTTGAATTTCATTAAAAAACAGTCAATACCTAATTTCCACTGCATGCTGCGCACAGAGCTTAGTGTAGCTTTTTTGTAGCGTTATGCAGTGAGCCATTCATTTGAGGAAAGAATTTCTCTAAAACTTTCATTTTGCCAATTCTCACTCAGTACTGTGCAAATGCCACCGCCAAATCATTTTTGCTCTCTGGTGTTGTACTACTCCCAAGTCAAATGATTTTAACAAAAACAGACCTCCCTCAAATTACAAGACATTAAAATCACACAGATATCATTGTGCTGTGTTAAAATTGCTGCACCTGATTTTTACTGTCTTAAAATGTGAAAAATAGAACTACTTAATTTAAAATGGTTTACAGAGGTCCAAAGTTATTCCTTCCTTATCTTGTGCTTAAAAGTGCTTTTCACAACTTTCAGAGGCCAGGGCAGAGTTTCCTAACAATGACTAGTATGCTAACTGTGCAATTGCAGATTATAAGACAATAAATAAATATATGCTTTATAAATGCAGAGAGTACATAGCAGACTTATTTCAATCTCAAGAGCTGCTTATAATATATATATGTACTGGAGCATGACATTTTACTCAAATACATAGAAAATAAAGGTGTACAAGCTCTTTAAGCTAGCTAAAAGCAGAAGGCATTTGCAGCTGTCAGAGTGGTGCATTTTATATAGAATCAATAGAAGAAACCATGACACACCCATAAACAGTGCGCATGGTTCATTTGAATTAACAGCTCATCTGTTTGACTTCAGTCCTCAGCTCAAATCTTCATTAACGAAACAAGGGCAGAGCTCGGCCACAGAGGACTGAGGTGTCAGAGATGAAGAAAGTCTTATCTTTCAAAGAAGTTCTAATCAATAAGACGGCTTCATTTAAGATCCTGGTGCAGTGTAGCTGGCACTCAGGAGAGATCTCTGATGAGTTATTATCGGTCGCTCATCCCGACTGTAAAATTACAACCTTCATAAATGCAGTTAAGCGTGTCCTGTTTCCTCGCTATTGTGTCTAACCTGTTAGATGTGGAGAAATGCAAATGTCTCCTCCTGCGTTTGATGAAGGGCAATCATCCAACGTGATAATCATGTAATCAGCGCGTGTCACTCTGTCCTTCTCCATCAAAACCTCTGGCCAAAAGCATGGAGGCCTGTCACCATAACACATTCTGAAGTACGATATATCGGTGATGTAAATATAGAAGAGAATATTGAAACCAAACCATAGAGCAGAATTATGTGTTGATAAGCTGTGGCCTGCTATAAAGAAATAGAT
The DNA here is from genome assembly GCA_000787155.1 of Scartelaos histophorus. Taxonomy (NCBI): domain Eukaryota; kingdom Metazoa; phylum Chordata; class Actinopteri; order Gobiiformes; family Gobiidae; genus Scartelaos; species Scartelaos histophorus. The sequence goes on from KN511137.1 coordinate 6,179, forward strand.
AATACAGCTCAGTTATTATATTATATTGCAAAAAAATAACCACAATGGTTATATTGCAGAAAGGACACACGATAAGTGTTGTGGTCACGATACTAAAATTACAAATTTCAAGGAACTAAGGAATAGAACTGATGCTCAATACCAATTCTGATATGACTATTTCGACAACAGAATGACATTAAATCATTGTACTTTCTCTTATACCTGTGTAATCTTTCAGTCGTCCGGGTATGTTCCATAGTGTATATTAATCTATGTGGTCTTATGCTTGTTGTGATACAACTCAAGATCATGCAAACCTATTCAGGAAATGTTCATTTCTGTCCTGTGAATGTGACTTCTTTAGTATCAATACCTGCTTAAATAAGTATCTAGTTTCAATACTAGTTTTTTGACAACTTTAATTAACGCCCAAAAATTTTTGTTCCGTTTAAGATGTTTTGGACAATGTTCAATGCTAGTAGAGGTCGATTATTGTTAATAATTATAGTGACAGGTTTAACTGTGTGTGTCTTTTATGCAGGCTACATCCAGGATTACATCACGCCATCTGCGTACCAGGGGGAGAAGAAGCTGGAGCACAGGCTGGTGTCGGACCCTCTGTACAGCCCGGTGAGCGGAGGAGAGGAGTACTGCGACCCCGACCTCAAGCAGCCCGACAGCCCACAGTCCGGGATGACAGCCAGCGGTTACTATAGCGGCGAGTCGGATGGTCCCGCTGAGGGGTACACCATGGATGCCTTCTTCATCTCGGACGGGCGCTCACGGAGGAAGGGTGATCGCGACCACCGGGGGGCGAGCTCCAGAGAGAGTCCCAGTGAAGTGGTGCCGGAGCGAGTCAGCGGTACGGCGAGACACACCTGTAATGAGTGCGGCAAAACCTACGCCACTTCGTCCAACCTGAGCCGGCACAAGCAGACGCACCGCAGCTTGGACAGCAAGATGGCGCGCAAGTGTCCGACATGTGGGAAGGTGTACGTTTCCATGCCCGCGTTGGCCATGCACATCCTGACCCACGACCTCAAGCACAAGTGTGATGTGTGCAGCAAAGCCTTCAGCAGACCCTGGCTCCTGCAGGGCCACATGCGCTCACACACAGGAGAGAAGCCCTTCGCCTGCGCCCACTGTGGGAAAGCCTTCGCCGACCGCTCCAACCTCCGCGCCCACATGCAAACGCACTCTGCCTTCAAGCACTACCGATGCAAGCGCTGCAATAAGACCTTCGCCCTCAAGTCCTACCTGAACAAGCACTACGAGTCAGCGTGCTTCAAGGGCTCAGCAGACGAGGATGACTCCGGATCAGAAAACTAACACACAATAATCCTGCTCACTCTGCCCTCCATGCCTTTTTTCTTCCCTTTTTTTAGAAAGCAATATTTTCACTGAGATTATGTGAAGAAACAATTATGGCAAAGACACTTTCAAAAGATGCTGGATTTTCCCCTGCACACGACAGTAGCTAATCGCCCACAGGAACTAACAATCAACAACCTTCCCCAAATAGAGACTGTAGGTTAGTGTTCACAGTATAATAGACTCGGACACAGCCATGTACGCATGTACACGCACTGTACACTCTCACACTATATATGAGGCCTGGCATGTGAATTTTTATCAATGACTATAATGATATTGATATCAATAGTAATAATATTTAGATTCCTGATATTTTATAGCAAATAGTAATGAAAAAAGAAAAAAAAAACATGAAAAAGAACTAACAGTGTTCTTTGTTTTTTAGACAAAATGACCTCTTGTATTTTTATGCTGCTTTTTATTTGCTGAGAATTGAATTCTTTTGCAACTGCCAACTTTTTATGAAAATGTGAACTATGACAGTATTTGCAAAAAAGGGAGATCATTTTAAAGGTTAGAACCCTTTTTCACACCAATGTTTAAACTCAATGGATGTTATTTTTCTATATGATTTTTCTAGAGTTATTTTTTGTGCTGGTTCCTTTGTAACTGTGGGTTTTCCAAAAAGCTACATAAGCTACAGGACCATAGGCCATAGGTCAGTACCTTGTAACAGTGAATGCTCCCGTCGCCTGTTGAACAGGCTGTTCAGTGTTAAACTCACAGAGTCTATAGCAATGCCCCGTTCTTCCTCCTCGGCTCTGTGCTCCTCACCCTCAGTTACAAAGTCCATCAGTCTGTCGCTCAAAGCTTCACTCACCTTTAAATCCCATCTATTTATCATGTAAATACTTTATTTATTGACTATTTATTAATATAATCATTTATTTATTTTTTTCTATTTATTACTTATTTATTATCATGTATTTATTTTATATTTGACTTGTTTTAATATGGACATCCATTGATCTTGTAAGATGCTGCTGATCTTCAAAGAAAATGTTGATATGCATGAAAACTGTAGAGTCCCTGGGACTTAGTTTTAAAGAGGAACAATGTACAGAAGCACTGGCCCAGTGAATGAATGCAGACTTTTGTTGGCAATAACTTTTCTCACAGCAATTCACCTGTAACACAATCAGTGCTGTTCTGTTGCAGCCGATATCAGGCAATAAAAAACGTCACAAACAGATTCTGAATCCTCTGCATGTTGCTCTTCCCCAAACGGCAGCGCCTCCTCGTGACGCGCCTTTGTCTTTGAATCTCAGGCAATAAATTGTTCCAAAAACGATAGTGTTAGTGTCTCTCTGTGTATCAGCATCAGTCAACAATACGCGCATTTGTGATTCACAAAGACTAAAGCAATAACGGAACCACCATGAACCATGATTTAGACCAAAAATCTGAAGCATCCAATCAAATTTAAAGGAGGTTTTCTCTTCTCCGTTTGTTTGTTTTGCCTTTGGTGTTCTGAGGGTAATTTGAATGACACTACACTCGCCCAGCGCAGAGTCCAGCACGTGTAGAGTTGTATAGAGAGCTGGTGCTGTGGAGGAACAGGTGCATTGGGACAGACTGCAGATAGAGCCGACCTCCACGGGGAAGGTCAAGCAGCAGCAGGCAAACGCACTGTCAGCCATTTGCATATTGGATAATACACAGCGCTCTCCAACAGAACTACACATGATATCAAAATTTTGCTTTGTAAAAAGAAAGATCACAATTTAATGATAATTCACAATTACTGACACCAAACAAAAGTGAATCCCTAGTTTCATAATCTAATGTTTTCTAGAGTATATGAGCTTTAAGAAATTTTATTATCTGAATTTTTATGTAAAGATAATGTGAATGGCCAGATAAAAAAGCACTTTATTAATAATTTTAAAAGACTGACTGAATACGTTTTTTTTTTTTTGTCACTATTACATTGTGACGTGATTATTCATATAGGGATAGTTGATACTATATGTATCAAAATCACAATTTGAGTTGGCGCATTTATCAAATTGCTATGGCTGCAATTATTTCAATAAAATAATGTTTTCTGTTAAACAATAACATATCCTGTCTTTTAACAGAAAAATCTTGTTGCACATAGCCTAGACCTCTACAAACTACAAAAATGAAATGCTTCTTGTATTCATTTACTAGTTCATATTTTTGTTTCTCTCAATTGTTAAGACTCATGGTTGTTTACAATGTGCAATCTGAATAGAATCTTGCAAAACATATATCTAAAAATTCAATGCAATTACAATACTTGTCCAAAAAAATGGCTAAACTGCGATGATCGATTAACCAAATAAACCTGACATTGAGAGCTGTCCGAGTCCAGCTGAAACACTGCATGAAAGCCTCCAACCACCTGTCTCTCCACGGCTAAGCTCCAGCACCAAAAACCATCATTTAAAACTAATTACCGCAATCAGGCTTAAACCATTGAAATGAAGGGAGGCGCACTCTAATTCTATTTTCACGTCCGAAAACATTGTTCCTCTTTGACAATTTTGTAAATATACTGTACATATACCACAGCAATAATATGACAATGCATGTAGGCATATAATTGCTCCTTTTCTATTCATACTATCTTTTTTAAAAATGGAAAAAATCGACTTATAATACAGGTATACCACAAAGTCTGGGTCGCCATGCCAATCAGGGAGTGTCTTGATTCAAAGTTGTCTGTTTTAAGTATCGAATCCACTTCAAACTCTTGTGTTTCTTTAAGATCTGATCATGTCTGTGGAGTTTCTGTTCTGATTTTCTTTTGTCGATGTGCCCGACTCGGCTGCGCAATGAAAAGTGCCAAAAAAGTATAATTTCCATGACAAAAGCCTTCAACATATGGTGGGCTGCTTGAAACCTCCCATATGGTCCTCAACAAAAATGATTAAGATTTTCGCTCCAGTCTCTCTCTCTCTCTCTCTCCAGCTCTTCCTCTTTTTGTGTCTCTCCATTTGAGTGTGAACAAACTGAAGCCATGATTGAAGGTTTGATTTCTCTTCTGTGACAATAATAATAATAATAATAATAATGATAACAATTGCAATGATAACGTTAATAAAACCATAGCACAAGGAGCCTTAAGTCCACTCTTTTTTTTGTGCACTTTCATAAAATGCATTGATTTAAAGCTGCACTGTGTAACTTTTCTGGTGGTCTTCATGCCTGAAAAGTTCCACAGTATGACATGAAACTTATCTCCACGGAAACAAGCACGGGATGCCACAAGGGTTACCTTACATTTAATGACAGGTGTTTTATTGCCATTACATACATTCTTATTGTTAGAGTTGACTGTCAATGGATCTGACCTGTAATTTGGAGGGCGTCATCCTCTGCTTCTCTGTGGAGACAAGCAGGTTCATCCCAAGACAAAGCAATGACATTTCCATGGAGAATGGGAGGTGACAGCCTTCCAGCAGAAAAGTTGCACAGTGCATTTTTAAGTTTGTAAGGTAGGCAGGCATATGTCATTTTAGTACAGAATTTTATGCTTCCAAAAAGCCAACATTACTGTGATGGCTGATTTTGTTGATTAAGACTTTACTATGGAATTGGATAAAGTGAGAACAAATGTCTGTTGATTTCACCATACATTTTTCACAAAACAAAACATAGTAAGTAGATGATAAAAAACAAGGCTGTAGTTTATAATGGAGAGGTCTACAGTCTTCTCTCAGTTACAACATGCTCTAATAACTGGAACTGTGTAAAAGTCTGTTCTGTTTATATTCAGAAACTTAATATTGAAGGTCCTTTTCGTGTTTTAAAAAGGAAAAATAGAACTGAAAATTGTGCTTAATCAATCTAAGGAAAATATGTAGAATTCTTTTTGCCAGTCCTAGTTTAAAACCCCAAAAGAAACCTGTAAGATTGAGCCCTTTAGAATCAGTATTGCAGTATATCGTGTTCTCCTCTGTTGATGATTAATAGATTATATGAGCTTCACTATTCTTTTACAAACTTGTTATTTTGCCGCTACAATCCACAGGACGCTGGTTTCCTTTTGTTTGTGCTGGGTTGAGGGCCTGACAGCTTCAATGAAAGTTCCTGAGACGTGGGTGTTATCAAAAGCCTCGGCATCTGTTCCACCACTATTAAGCCTTCCTCCTCGTTAAATTTTAATGGAACATTGATTTTACGCTGGGACCGGTCTTTTCCGAATGACTCAAATGCCGGGCAAAAATATGGGGCAAAATAAAAATGAATCATGACAGCGGACAAGGATTATTATTCCGTGGCTTTTCTTGATTGGTTTCAGGGGAATATACAAGACGTGAATGCAATCGCTTGTCCTTCAGTGTCCTCCAGCAAGCTGCAGTGTATAATGAGACAGAGGAGAGGCTGAAACTAGACACTTGGAGCACTATCTCTCCCCTACACATAACTACGGCCGAGTGATTACCGCTACAGTTGTTCCACAGCGCTGCAGAAGTCAGGTCAGCAAAAAGTTCCCAGCAAAAAAAATCTATAAATCTGTAATTACATCTTTCCTTTTCAAAGAGTCAAATGTCAGTCAATAGACATCACTGCTTCCTTGTATATATTTCAGATAAAAGTGTATCTATTGGTAATGTTACTGATGATCTTACATTATAAGGTGAGCTCGGTCATTTCTGGTAAATGGCTTGCTATCTGGCCTGCATGTCTCTGCAGTGATATTGCTTTGTTTAGGATGTTCCACAGTATGAGTATGTTATGAAATGTAGCTATCATTTATTCTAATTGTTTTGATTGCTAAAATTTGCATGCAAAGCAATAAGAACTCCATGGAGACAAGCAGGTAGAAAATCCTCTACCAGAAGAGTTTAAAGTTTATAGATAAGAAAGCATCATTGGTATTACACTAGGAAAAAGCATGGTCTCAACAGTAGGGACTATAGTGTAAAATGTAGGTAAATGTAAATGCCCCTTACCTACATTTACCTTCCTCTGGAATTCAATGGGAAAATTGGCCATTGGCCAGTTCTAAATACAGATGTTTTCAGTTTGTTTATGTCGTACATTTAACTGGATCTTCTCTGACACCACATAATAACTAGTGAAAGTAAAATTAACATATCTTCTTTTTTTACAGGTTTGTGGGCCTATATTATAATTAGTACTGGACAATGTTATCCTGGAAACAATTTTCACATAAACAAATATTTAGAGAAGAGTTAAAATCTGTATTGACTGAGGTATATGCATAGCACAAATGTGCACTTTGCATTTTGATAGTTAACTATCAAAGTGCAGACAATATACTATGGCCCACCTCTCATTCTACAAATAATCAGGTAAATCGCAGATTGTTTCATTTGGAGATGTATTTCATAAGTAAGTCCATAAAGCAACTCCCCTCACCTTTAGAATACTACTGGCAATGCCTCCGGTGAGACTTTGAAATAATCAGATTCAAAAGGATGAATGAAGCCTGCCCTATACTATACACACTTTATCTGTCATCATATCAGCATTCATGGGCAGTACTCAGTCAAACTTTACCGGCAGATGTTGGCCCTTATCAGATTTTATGATGAAAGTAAATAACTGATTTCATTACACGGCAATGGACTGTAAAATGGGGACCCGTGGAATCCAATTACATCACCCGTGGGTGTGCTGCGTGTCACAACAGCAGCAGAGGAGAGAGGAAGCAGGTACAAGACAGGAGCTGCATACAGAGCACTGACAGCCAAGTGACAAGGTCTACCACCAAGAATATAGGCCCAGTTTTTAGTCCTGGTTTAGACCTGAGTTAGGCCTGGATTAGTTACGAATTAGATCGGAATTATTCTTGGTTTAGGTCTGGTTTAATTCTGTCTTGAACTTAATTTTGTCCTGGTTTAGACCTGGTTTAGTCCTGATTTAGCCTAAACATTGGTTCAATCCTGATTTTAACCTGGTTTAGTTCTGAGGAAGCCAAAGGAAGAAGACTACTTAGGAGGCTACTTTATGTTATCTCCAGTTCTGATTTAGTCCTAGTTTTGACTGGGTTTCGTCCTTGTTTACTCCAGGTTCTCATATAGACTTCTGTTTTTTTAAATTCCAGTCCTGTTGGTCCCTGGTTGCTTAGTTCTTAGTTATTTTAGTGTTTTGGTTCTGGTTTGGCCCTGATTTAGTCCAGATTTAGCCCTGGTTTAGTCCTTATATTTTCACAGTGAACAAAGTATACAGTGATTTGGACGTTGCAAGCTTGCATCACTCAGACATATGCAGACAGAATGCCCCTCCCACTGCCACTGCCTCCGCACATCAGCTAAATTATTGAAAACAAGCTCAAAAACAGCACCCGCTTCTCTGACACTTCAAAGATTGTGACCCCAGGAGCTGTCATCTTCTCAGTGTCTTCAGGAAAAAACACAGCCTCCTGATTGGATGAGAGCACTACTTCAACGAGGTTCATTAATCACTACCCACCACTATGTAAATTTAGATCTAAGAGCAGATTTACCTATATACTGTAAAAGGAAAACATCAGTAATAATTGTAATAGCATGTGTGTAGTAGATTTCAATACAATAAGCTTCAAAGCAACTGGTGTCCTTCCTGTTGACTTCATAACAAAGCAACATGTTAGACTGTGGCCTTACCTCACTGTAGGACATGACTCTTCACCTGACATCTGGCGCCCTCTGTTGGTTGGCTGCTGCAAAACACAACATTGGGTTTACGTATAGTCTAATTAAGTCTAAAAGTCTCTTGTATTTAACATTAAAACTAAAGCATTGTTACAGAGGGTTGTAACAAGATGATTTTGACAACCGTGAACATTCTAGAGAGCCCATATTATGCCATTTATGCCATGTTATAATGGTGTTTCCTCTTCAAAGACATACCAAGAGTTGTGTTTTGTTTCATTCACACATGTATAAAACACAAATCTTTGCTCAAACATAAACCACTAGCTTCTATCTTGTGATGTCATGTGGTAACACAGGAAGTGCTCCACTGTGTTTTAAACTCCATACACCTTCACTGGAATTATATGGATGATTTCAGCCCTGGAGTTGCCTATCTCCACTGGACTAAAGGTAAAGGGTACCTGATAGCTGCCACTACATAACATCACAAGGTGGAAAAGAGCATTCTGAGCTAATGTGCATGGCTGTGGAATTTGGATTTTAATAAAGATTTTTACATCTTTTCTTGTTAGATGTTCTTGGTTAAGCATATTTCCCTCTTATTTTTCAACTTGCCTGTAACAGCTCTTTTTTTCAAATGCTTACACTCCTGGATTAGTATAAAATGAGCAGTCTGAACAGAATCCTACAATTAAAGCATGAATCGCAAGTCTTACCTCAATACATTTTAGAAAGATCATAAGGTCTTTGTCAAAAAACATGCAGATCTGCTGGTGGAAGTAACTAGTCTACACTAGTATCACAAGCTTCCCCACAAAATCACATTCTCTAGCACATTGTGACATTGTTTAACACCATGCTAATACACCTACAGTAAAACAAACAAATGCATATTAAAAGATGTGTACAAACTAAACACTAACAGCCTTAAAATCATTTGAGTGTGACTGTCCCTTTAAGAGCGAACAGTTTGTCTTCTCAGATTGTGCATCACAGGAGAGCAGCTCATTAGAAGCCTTCGTTCCTCACTGTTTCATCGAGTGAGACTGCCAGGCTCTTTAGCTCGCTGTTCTTGATGTTTGTGTTGTTTGTGAAAAACCCATCTGCTTCCTTGTCTCTGGCTGGCAGCGGGTCCACCTCGTCCGTATGCCGCTCGTTTGAAGTCCTGTCTCTAAATCACATTTTTATGCATCCAACTTGTCATCAGTATTCAGGAGAAAGTCAAGGAGGGTGGTTTTTAAATAGCTCCGTTTTGCTTTCATGTGGAGAAGTGGAAACAGCAGGAGGCTTCGGTGTTTTGTAATGTTTATGTTTGGAATAGTTTAAGCAAAATGAATTTACTAAAACAAGTGTCCAAATGGGTAGAGTAGATTAAAACAAGTTCAGCCATTCCACTTTTAGTCCTGAAGCCTGACGCAAGACTTGCTTCTGATGTGGGTTTGGGTACTGCATAATGGTTTAGAACTCGTTAGGCATCAGTATTAGATAAGTCACAGGTCCTAGTCATATTCTGGTTCATACTATACCACTACTATATTTTAGACCTTATTTAAACCTGTTTTTTGTCAGTTGATTTATTTATTATTCCTCATATATCTGTCAGTTCTGGTCTCTTCATGTTACGACCTGTTACTTAGTAATTTTAGACCTGGTCTGGTTGTGTTTAGTCCTGGTTTATCACTTTTCAGGCTTTCTATTCCTGGTACTTCTGTAAGTATAACTTTAGTTCTAGTTTAGTCCAAATATACCCTTGCTTTACTGGAATAACAGCAGAGTCATCTGTACTTGAGTAGCAAGAGAGAGCATCAAGAAATGGTAAAGCACCAACTTTAAACCAGGACAGAATGTACACCTTTTTCAACACCTGTGACACAGTCCAAAATAGGTGTCAGACAGTTGGGGGACATTTGAAGTCAAAGTTTAGTCCTGGTTTAGTCCTTATTTAGTACTGGTTTAATTCTTGTTTAGTCCTGGCTCTGTCATTATAAGCAGCTATAAGACACTGAATAGCCATGTTCACACACCACCGTTCCCCTCACTCATGCCTCACAGATATAGTCTAAAGAGCGTCACAGTAATTATCACTTTAAAAGCATGTCAATGTGTAAAAGACATGAATAAATATAGAGCACTTCACTCAGAAAACGCCTGGCAGGTAATTTTCTTCAGGTGCTCTGTGTGTGACAATCCTATGGGGAGCGAAGCTAATATTAACAGGAAATCTGTTCCTCTATAACCCACCACTCCCTGTGTGACTGACTCAATTTATTTAATTGAGACATTTTAGTGACTACTACACAATGGAGATGTGATAGCAGAGGGTCAGACAAAGTGTAGTGGGATGAAAACACGCATTTTGAGGGAACCTGTATGCTTTAGTAAAGATGGGCTATAACCAATATTATATGACTTATATTACTGAAACTGATACTAAATTACAGTTAGTGAAATATGTCTTTTTTTGAGTGGAGGTGGAAACAACCTTCTTATCTCCATAAATATGTGAATTGTTTGCAAATAATGCCCCACAGTTTGGCATTAAACTTTAATTAAACTTTGGCAATTAACTTTAACAAGCACATGAAAACAGCAGGCCAAATTACAAGTCAGATCTGTGGAAAGGGGACCCAGGACACAATAACAATCCATGTTTTTCCATTTTGAAAAACCTGTAATAAACGTATAAATGCAAGATAAATGCCATACTGCGGGACATTTCAGGCAAAGAAATAACTTGTCCATAGAGACAAACAGGTGGCATACCCTCCACCAGTTTCTTAGTGTGATATAAAATATAGTCACATAAGATACAGGAATATAGAGTCAAGGTGGGTACATCTTGAGAGTCTTTCAATTGAGATATTATTATATTGTTATTTGTTTGTAATATTCTTAATCTTTCTTAAAAAATACTGAAATACATCAACTAGACAGTGACAGTATTATAAAATAAGTTCTGTTTTCCATCTCCACTGTTTTAGCATAATTCATTAAATGTACACAACACTAAATCCCTGCCATATAGTGGAAAATCGAAGTGGCTTCCAAACCAATTAGAGGAAACCCACTCCTGAATTCTGAACAATGCATATTGGCGACGAGGTGAAACGTTAATTGCGTTCGCTACAAGTCCCCAGTTAAAAAGGAAGCATTTTGTTACAGGATATTGTGATTCCATTGTTAATGATTACATGCTATATATAGTCCAGTCATTTCATGTTGTAACTTACTCCCCTGTGACCAATTAATCAACATGAAAGCCCAGTCATTGTTGTTCGGAGTATTTGTAATAATTCATTTTAATGGTCTGCTTCTGCTGTCCAAGAAATCATTTTAATTGTCTCATTATAAGTTCCATTAGATAGAAATGGCTTTTGGAAAAACAACAGTA
>JACN01096112.1:0-16587 GCA_000787155.1 Scartelaos histophorus
AATTGAGAATTATTATGAAGTAACACTATTCTTGTCGTAAATGTTCTGTCTAATCTACTCGCCTCTGGTCAGAACAATAACTTATTATAATAACAGTAAAGTCCCATCATTTGTAGTTATGCCAATCGCTTCCTCTTTGGCTGCTCAAGAAATAATATGTGGTCAGGGATGTATGTAGTTTGAACTTACATTGTCAAAAAGTTTACCAATTTATCCTCAACTAAAATGATTGCACTGACTTCATCCACTGTAATGCTTTGTAATACGTTTTAGTTAGTGCCGGCTCCACAATATATACCCCACTTAGCCCTCAAACAGAGAACAAGCACTGGCTGTTTGTTATGCACAAAAGAGTTTTATTTTATAATGTGTATAATGTTAGAACTTGCCCAACTATGTGATAATTACACCGCCACACACTGCAATCTTGCAATTAATTCGACCAATTACTATGATTAGTTAATTGCCAAACAAAATACAGCGCCGACCGTTACCTGTTAAACTCACCAGCCCACTTGTTTATAGCCTTTTGCATTGCACTGGCTGGTCCTCGTTTCCCTTTGCTACCTCTGTCTACTTTCCTCTAACGCACTGTGTCAGCTGGGGCCTGCTTCTGCCATGATAACTTAATGCCGGGATGTGAATGGATGCGGAGAAGCGTCTGTGCTGCTGTTTATGCATGATACAGGCTACTTCTGACTCCGCAAAGCTGTTAAATAAGGATTCATACCCGTCTGCTACAGCTAATGCGCGAGTCGTCTTTTCAGAAATATGCTCGAGTGTTTGTGACTTGATATGTGTTTTTCTTGGTTAGTGTTAATGAGTGAGTGAGAAAAGAAACAGCAGAATGCACAGTGTACATTTGGGAGCGCCTTGGCAGTGACTGTGACCACCGGGCCAAGTAACGACGGTTAACAGCCACAACTGAAAACGGTTTGATAAGAAAAAGTGGAGAAGTATGTGGGAGAAAACGTGCATTTCTTAGGTGGCAGGGAAGCCAAAAAGTAAAACTTGTAAGTATACATTCCTTTGTTAAGAAGGAACAATGCAGTTTCAATGGACTATAGAAATGTTCTGCAAAAATGTGCTTGGGAAATTACCATTATACTTTTGTCTGAAACACTTAGGGGTCAGTGGGGACAGCCTGAGTGACTTATGTCCTAAAACAATAAATGAGCACAAAATATAGCACTACATTTAATACAAGCGAATGTCAAATACCAATCACAAGGCTTTTGTCTGCTCTTTCAACTGTCCAACTCAAATGCTTTCTGTAACATACTATTAGAATTCTTTGTAAATGCCAAAGCAATCACTATGTTTGAATCTTCATACCCCCAAATGGCATTTAAATTCAGCTTTGGTCTTCAACCACAAGTACTAGTCTGAACCTAATGGCTTTCAGCTTGCTTCTTTGACATTCTGGTGATTGTTCAGTATGTGCTTTAATCTGACCAATGAAAAGAGAAGAACAGAAATCAAATGCAGCACTATATGATCCAGGAGGCTTATTATTTTGTGAGTGCTTCTGCTCTGTAAGAAACTTAAATCTAACCTATTTATATATCACATTTTCTCAAAGTCACTGGACTGAACAACCTTCCAGGCAAACATCTGGACACTTTCTGTGGACTGGCAGTCAGCGGTGAGTCATGTGCAGTGATTGGGCTACCTGTAATTCATTCCCAATGATGAAACACTTAAAGTGCCTTGATGGGCCATTGTCAATGCTCTAGTGAGAAGCAATTATGGCGTACATCCCACATTCATCTCATAGTTCTAACAGACACATACAGGAAAGACAGGTGTGTTTTATTAAATGCTACAGGGGAGGAATGGGCCTGGGAGGCAAATAGAGCCACATTAGCCAATTACGTACCAATGGCTGACCAGAGGGTGCAATCACATCCTGGGACATTTTCAAAGGTGCGCTATTTAACCTTATTATAGCCCAGAGGTAAAGTGGTGGAGAAGAGTCATTACCTCAGTAGGTGCAAAAATGAAATTTTACCAAAGTAGACCATGTTTCTGGAGTAAAGGGTGAGATCACACTTATCGTTATTTGCTCCTAAATTGAGCGCATTTTAATCCTGATATGAACCTGGTTTGGTTCTGGTCTAGTTCTGGTTTAGTTTTGGGTTTATTATCAGTTTTGATGCAGCAAATGTAAAAAAAAAACACACCCTTAGATGCAGGATCAATTCCCACACAGACTAAATTCTATCGTCGAGTCCTTAGGCAAGACACGCTGCATGAAAGTGGTGCGTGTAACTGATTGGTGGTGGTCGGAGGGGCCGATGTGGAGTGAATGAATAATGACCACAGTGTAGTGCTTTGAGAGGCTTTCTCACACAGTGTAAAGCATTATTATTATTATTATTATTATTATTATTAGCATTATTATTATTATTAGCATGATTAGCATTATTAGCACTAGCATTATTAGCATTATTAGCATTAGCAATAGTATTAGTATTAGTATTAATCACAGACTTTTATAGCCATTTAACGTAAAATACTCACATTTCTTCCACTGAAGTACAAACTGCTACTTTATTTATATATTTGCTTTATATTTGTTTGTTTTGCCAGATTTATAAGCCATATTTCCATCTTTGCTTCAGACCACATGCATTTACTGATGGGATTGACTGTGGACTTCTGGATTAAAAAAACTACAAACAAGCATATCACTGACAATCATAAATTACCAAATTTCAATTAAATCTAGATTGATTATCTGCTCAGCCCTAACCGTAAATTCCTCATTTTCCCACTGGCTGGTTGTCAGTATGTCTTGTCAACTGATCACTGATGTTGATCATCTATAAGTGAGCACCAATCACATGAAATAAAAAAAAGTTAATAACTACACAGCTTTCCTTAAGACACATTTTTCTAAGTTTGATATTTTTCCCAATTTTCTCAGCGGAATCTAATAAAAACCTCAAGCTTTCTGACATCTCTACGGTGGCTGCTCACAACACACAATTTGATCTCTCTTGCTTTCCACTAATTGAGTTAGTGAAATCTCTGAAGCAGTCTTCCATGAAAAGCTCCGTTCACTTACGCTGCCTCTGTAAACCACCAGGGCCAGTCCACTGTCAAATGTGGAAGGAAAACACAAGTCAAGTCGAGGGAGAGGGCCAGCGGGGGATGCAAATGAAGACAGAGAGGGTCCTTTTCCTATGCACGCACATGGACTAAACAGCACTGCTCCGTCAACAACAGCCTAAGTAACAGAGCAGAAAATAACCAAACGAGGCTGACTTTGATGTGGAGTGATGGACAGCCATTGGCAAAAATACACCCTCATATTACCACCCATTTCCAACTCGCTGCAGAGACAAAGCCAAACTTTTTTTTACCACCATTTTTTATTTTTAGGTGGCATAACAATTTGAAAATGTTGCTAAAATGTTCTAAAAAAGATAGCACCTTCACCATCTTATAGCCAGATATAATATAGCTTACAATGTGTTATATAAAAGGTGCAAAAAAAATGCTAAAATTCTGAGGGAAGTTATTTTGTTCCTTCAGGGTATCACACTGACACTTACACCTGAAATCCAAATGAATAGAAAAATATAAAAATTTTCCTTTTGAGGTAATAGTGACAGATTTCTATAAACCATTTGCTATTGAAACCTTGACCTGGGGGTAAGGACATGATGTATTTAAAGTTGCACTGTGTAACTTTTCAAATGCTTTTCTCCACGGAGAAGTTATTACTTTTGAATTTTTCACAGTGTGGTATTAAACTCTTCAATCTTCCAGGAGACCAAATCGAATCAGGTTACAGGTCAGATCTATGGAGAGGCTACCTTGCTTACAGTCCCAATGTCTGTTTGTGCAGGTATTTTGAGCTATAAAAAAACACCTGTAACTTAATAAATGTGAGGTAGAGACACAAAACAAAACAATTAACACCGGTACAACTGCCACCATGTTTGCAATAACCAAGACAAAGAAAAATGTCCTTTCTTTCTCCATTTAAATCATGCATTGGTGCGTTCTGTAAACTCATGCATAAGCGATGCCCCAACACAGCCATCTGCATATTTTATGGTTTACAAGCACGTCCAAATCAGATCCGCCGTCCCTCTGATTCATTATGAGCCTAACGCAGAGTCATGTTGAATTAATGAGAGGGTCCATTGGACGTGACAGACAGGCAGGGGTTAACAGAGGCCTGGGTTTCCTGCAGCGAGCTCCCGTCCCGGCCGCCGACACCACTGGATCCTCATCTGCTTTGACAGCACTCGTATAGACACCATTATACAAACATTTCCTATGGGGCTGACCACACAGAGAGAGCTGTAGATCAATGCGAGCTTCCCACGTCCCAGCAGCAGATTTGTCAGAGAGAAGATGGGGTACATGCGGGGAATGAAAAACATTTACTGTAGGGAGAACTTAAATAGCGATTTAAGCGTGGCAAGAATATACGGCTTTGGGCAATACTGCTTTTGCCGGAATGCGGACATTAAAAAGTAACACTTCTGCTGATCTTAGAAAGCATTATTCTCCGAAAACCAAAACAAAGTGATTAGATTCCCATCTCATATTGGTATACGGTGTTGTTGTGTCCTTGGGCAAGTTAGTTTAGTCTTAGTTTATACATTTATTTTAACAGGGAACATGTGTAAATGCATTAATCTCATCAAAGAGGAGTCCATCCACTTTACTTCACTCACATTCATCTATAGGGCAGGCTGGTGGGTAACTAGTGCTGGTCAGAGGGTAAAATGGAGCAAATTCAGTCAGTTTATACCCCAGCTATGGATAGAAGTAACTTTCTAGCCCAAAGTGTAAAGAATAAATGAATAATCAGTGCAGAGTAGCACTGTGAGCACCTTGTCAAATGCAATGATAATACAAGGCATAATTATTACTTCTAAGGATCAGGCATTAGATAAACTTGTTGGGAATAATTATAATGTATCTACTTAGGGTTTGTCTCCTCCCATTACATTTTGCAATAATGTCTTCAAACATGTATGTATTTTTAACATTACTCCAAATGTCAGAGTAGCAAAAGTGTCAGTTGCAGAGGCCCGAGGTGCTAAACTCTGGATTAAGAGATCACACCACGCCATATAAAATGAAAATGCCCTTCAGCATTTAGCCTGAATATTTCAGTCCAAATCTGTGCCCGATCTGGCCGCGCATGTTTAAATCACACATTCGATTATTTATTTAAGAGATTTTCTAACATTTTATTGAAGATGTTTCATTTTGCTTAATTTTGTTCAAAACCAATATGAAAATCTAACATACCAGAAAACTTTAATTGTAATTGTCGAGTATAAATTCATTTTTAAGTGTTGCTGGCAGCATTTTCTGACCCAATTTTTATATGTGAGTCCCTTTTCAGATTGAGTCCATAAAACCAACACACTATATCTTCCCCATTTAACACATGAGTACACTCAGATTGTACTTGTATGTAGAAGCTTTAAATGCCTCAGTAGACAGTTTGATGGTTGACCGCCTGTTCACATCCTTCTACCAGAAAATCAAACCATATTCTTGCAATAATCGTGCGTTTTTATGCAAATTATTTTTCTTTTGAACACTGTTTTAAAAAAAAATCAATACCTATACAGTGGCAAAAGTGCAAAAAGTGTCAAAAAAAGCAGCTGTTCATTGTAAGATGGTAGTACCTGTCTAATTTAGGACTAAAAAGCAAACCACACAGTAAACCTATGTGCAGGATCTGAGGAAGAAAATAGGGAAAAAATCTTCTAGGGTTAAAGGGCGTGGATCTGATCTGAGGTAGGAGTGAGAAAGAGCTATAGCGATGACAGCTCAAAATGAATGTTAGCCTTGGCTGGATCGCCGAGCTTAAGGTCTACGTCTCATCTCCTGCATATTTCACCTGCCCGGTTTAGTGGCTCACCTTTGACCCCACAGTTTAAGGAGTGGAGTCTTTGGTCAGCGGCGTTACAGCCTCATCTGCTGCGGTATAATGGTGTTAGGAAGAGGAATAAGAGCTTTTCATTGCTTTTACATAATTTTCCCTTTTGCTCCCTTGGGGGTTTGGGCTTATTTGAATATTACTTGACCAAAGATTTTTATTTATTTTTTTTTAAATAAACTAGTATCTCTAAGATCTGAACATGCATCTGAACCAAACTGCTAATTCACTCCACGCCTCGTCCTTTCAGCTGCAACTCAATAAAACCACTGACCAATTAATTCAGTGCATATTAAAGCTCACAGCCCTAAGACAAAGCTTTAGGATTTTGGATTGCACAACTTTACTCGTCTACTTGTCTATGGAGATGTTAGTGCTTTGCCTGGAGAAATTTACATCTAGGATATATTCAGTATGGGTGTTTTTATCGCTCAAAAATACCATCATTCCTTCAGTGAATAGAGGCGACAGTCCACAGATCTGAGCTGTAATGTAGCGTAGTGCTGTCTCCCTCATGATCAATAGGTTTACACCCTTAATATACACAACAGAAATCAATACATATTCATTAAAACGGGCGCTGTGTCTCAAGTTAAATGCAGAACATGAAGGTAAAGTGGTAAAGTTATTATCATGCAAAAGCCCAGAGGGAGAGAAAACAGGAATTCTGGGAAGAAAACTATACAGACAGAGAGTAAACCTGCAAACTTCCCATCCAGGAATCAAACTTATTTGCTTAAACAGACTCACTATTTCACGTTTGTAGACAATACGCATTAAATCTTTATTCCAGATAAGATAGTTAAATCTGCAACATAAAACCAACCCAAGGGAAAATAAAAAAAAAAAAACCAACAAAAACTCACCCTGATATAAAAAAGTACTTCCAATAGACAGTCAAAAGTGTTTTATAATGTTAAGGATAATAAAATATAGAATAAGTGAGACAATTTTTTTCAGTTTAATAAAAGTTTCTGCTGTGGGTTTGGCACCGTTCAAAAGTTGAGAGCGGAAACTTTTCCAAAACCGAACTTGAAACTAATTTGTGCTCACCAAAAGAAACCATGTCCAACAAGAAGGAGCTCAGAGATTAGATCGTATCAGGCAATAAATTAATGTAGCGGGAGAGAAACCAACCGATCTGCCATTTTGACTTGATAGAGACATAATTATTTGGTGATAAACTACAAACTTTATATATATATCAGAATGTATTGATTTCATGACACTTAGGGGTCAGGAAACAGTAATATCAATCTAAAGGCACAAAACTGCTGACCGTCTGCCCTATTCTTCATCTTGTTACTTTATTATGAAGGGTAGCCAAATGCATTAAGATATTATCATTGTACTTTTTGGCTACTTTATCAGTTTGATAAAATTGGTTGGCCTTGGGATGTGAGTCGTTTGGTCTTGGATCTAAACCAAAAATACTTAAAGAAGAGACAGTACAATAAAAACTTTACAACTGTCCACTGTAAAAGAAATAAAAATAAAATATATGCAATACAATCATGCTTGCTTCCTTAGTGAACTGTCAATTAAATACTGACCTGAACTGGTATTTGCCTTAAAAAAGACACTTAATAATGTAATGTAAAAGAAGATAAGTCTTTGCCAACATCTCCTGGAGTTATAGAGCCGTTCTAGGGGACATTTTTACAAAAAGTAATGGATTAAATTCCAAACAACGGATATATTATTGAGTATGAGTTACCCAGAAGGATCAATACTCTAAAATGCCCTCTCGTAAAGTAGAGGAAACTTTAGATTTTTTTTATCCCGTCTAAAAGGATGTCAGATTCTTGCAGTGCCTTTCTCACAAATAACCAACAGCACAATTGTGTTGGGGAGAAGTGGATTCAAGAAGAGCCATAACTGAGCACAACACTAAAGTTCTTTCACAGAAGACAAGTCCCGACAAGCATTTTTACACAAACTAGACATATGGACATCTCCTCCTTGGTGCTTTTTCTCCTCCACTATAGGGAGCAAACCTAAAATATCCCACTTCCATTGGGTTTTTTAGGGACAAAATGGCGACAGAACTTTGCTGAATTCACTTTTATCATTTAGGAAGTTGGCATGTATAGGGGGTAAGGAAAAAATAGGAATTTCCACAGCAAATGGGATCATGACTGCAAGAGAGCAAAACTTACTGAAACATCAATCATTTTTATATTATATGGATGGAAGCTCTTAAAAGAAAATTGTATGTATATATGAATTTATCTTGCATTCCAATGTATAAAATCACAGTAAACTGTAAGGAGGGGCTAAGCCTAGGAGCAGAGACAGAGGATTTTGATTGTTAATAACTAAATACCGTATTTTTCTGGATATAAAGTGCAGCGGATTATAAGGCGCAGTATCAAATAATATGTCAGTTGTGTCATTGTCCACACATAAGGCGCATCGGATTATAAGGCACAATAAGAGAAACAAAATGCGTGTCGGATAAATCGAACTTTATTCAGGTAATTTACAATAACACAAAAATACAAGTTTAACAGTTGGGTGATTTGGGCATCAAACATGCCCGGATCCCTCTCAACATTGTTCAGTTTTAACACTAAAATACAAAACCTGAAATCTGCATGGTGCATGTCTCTTAACAGGTGCATTTTGGGTCCTTGAACACCACACGGCAGAACTACCGGTATGTTGCACAGTCGCCCTATATGTCGCCAACATATTACTCCTCCTGACTCGCCCACTAATATGTTATTAGCCGTAATGTTACAACATAAAATCAGTTCGAGGTTCGTAAACACAACCAAAGGTCATACATAAGGCCACTGTTGATTTTGGAGAAAATGTAATGATTTTAGATTTTCCTTATTGTCCGAAAAATACGGTAATGATTTTAGATGCGCCTTATAGTCAGAAAAATACGGTAGCTAAATTCTAAAGATGACGATTCCCTATATCCTCACTGTGGGAATCACCTGCTTCACCAAAGACCGAGGCAGCACCGCCATGACCCTTCAGGAAGACATATTTAAAACAAAAATAATTCAGAAGAAGGATTCTGACTCTGACACTATTTACAAACCCTGCTAGTAAAGGCCCATCCCATTAGAATTTCAATCGGCCTCTACATTTTATTTGTACCAGATTTTACACTTGAACAGTTCTGACAAAAATGTTACCGACGCCACTACATAATCCTTTTTTCATTTAGAAATGTCTGATGTTGTTAACGCTTCAATATGAAACTGCTTTGTCTACATAAAACAACGATTTTATTATGTTTTGTAGTGACTGGTGGATATTTTAAGTTAATGTCATTAAAAAACAAAGGCGATTTTGACTAAAACAATCGAGTGTGTAAAACATACAATAGTGAGTATGACAGGATTTGCTTTTATGTTTGCCAAATGTATTAGTACGCTGAATTAATCCAGGTTTATTGTGACATGCAGAGAAAAAACAAACACACACACACAAAAAAACCCCATAAAAAAATAATAAAACTCACAAACAATAAACCACATGTTTAATTTTTCTGGTAATTATTGCATCAAAGCTTTTTAAAATGTTCACAATCCCCCCCATTATTTTTTATGCTGCACTTCACCTTGAGCTAAATTCACAAATCCCCAATCACAAATCCAACTGACAAGGAATTAAATGGGTTCAGATGTGTAAACAGCCAAGTATAATAACTCCAACTTCTCCTGATAGCTCTATCTCTCACATTTGATTATTTCCACTCTCTTTCTGTTTTGTTTTCCTCCTCCCAGGCCTGTCTTTCGATGATGGATATGTTCACATACTGGGTCATACAATGCTTTCACAAACTTCACACACCTTTTCATCAAAACGGTTCGGCTCGGAGAAAAGCATTGATTGGAGAGAACCTGCACTGCGCCAACCGTAAACTTTTGAGGTAAACCGATGCCCCGGACGTTTGAAAGTGGCTCTATGTCCACTCCAACAGAAGCAGGAAGTGTTCGGAGGATAAGTGTCTGTCAGCTAAAGTAAGCAAGGTGAAGTATAGAGTAGCATTATTAATTACAATTTTATGGAGATCTTATTAGTTTCTTAGAATGTATTGTAAACCAGCGGTCCCCAACCTTTTTTGCCCCATGGACCGGTGTAATGTCAGACAATATTTTCACGGACCGGCGTTTAAGGTGTGGCGGATAAATACAACTAAATAATATGATATGAGCTGCATTCCAAGTGGCGAAGCAGTTTTGAGGGCTTCATTGCCTCATTCAGAGCCGGTCGCCGCATATTATGCAGAGCGGCTCGGTGCGTGGGAATCTCCTGTTGGGATAAATCCGTATTTTAAGTAAGACTCCTGATATTGTCTATTAAATGTAGCTTTCTTTTTCTTGGAAGTCGTAGGCTCCTCTTCTGTCTCCTGGCTGGGACTTTTCCCCTTTGCAAAGAAACTTTCCAAAGACGTTTGGTTTTTACTCATTTTGCTGCTCCTGGGTTTTATTTTAGCGGTGACTGAGAAGAGCGCCTTGAAGAGTGATGTAGACGGATGTAACAGAGAATTTTTCAGAATAAAATATCTTTCAGATTGTGAAATAAATAAAGTTATTTATTCTTTCTGTGTGGCCCGGTACCAAATGACCCGTGGGTTGGGGGCCGCTGTTGTAAACTACAGGTCAAACATGCGGAGAGGTTATCTCTGTAATTGAATAAATGCAAGATAGATAAGTTAAATGCCATATTGGCTTTAAAAGAGGCATGGAAAAGGCGAAGCAATATTTCCATAGACTCAAGATGGTGGAAGAGTAAACCACAAGAGGAACCAGGTCTGTGATCACTTAACCTAAAGTTTTTTTTTTACTCTAATGTAGTATTTTGCTTGTTAGTTATTTGATATGTGTCTAGTGTTATATGATGTCTCTTGTCCTGACCTACCAGGAACTACAAAGGTAAATTGGCTAATTCGGGTAGATATACAATGTATGTTCATTAATATGCACTGTCTATTTAAATAAATGCATCTGAATCTTGCATTGTGCCTATTTAATCTGGAATCTTGAAAGCATTCCAAAACTATGCTTTCTATGTTAAAAAAGTGTAACTAAAGACACATTATAAGTCCATAGTAGTTTTGTGGTGAATTTGATAGTTTGGTAGGGAGATACCTTATTATTCATGGTAATAGTCAAAAAAGAGCTTTAAAGACTATTATTTCACTTCTTACTGTAGTGTCTGGCTCAGTCCCTTCCTCTTTAGCTTTTAAAAGATTATCCCTCCTTCATCCACCTCTCAGAACATTCCCGCTCCTGCCAAATGGCCCGGCTCTTCAGTCGCCATCTAGTTTCTCCCTGGCTGCCTTTTAAGCCTCATTCTGCCCTCTCATGTCTCCGCAGGCTTTTCTTTACCTTTTGATATAAACACACTTTGAGTCAGTCTCAAATATGGACACAGCTCCCACACACACTCCCCTCTGCGGTCCAGCCTGTCAGGAGTTGTTCAACAGAGGAGAACAGCTATCTGATCATGGGGCTGCAGCACTGGCTCACTGCAGCACTAAGTCGCACTAACGCGCTCTGAGACACATAACCAGGATTTTTTAGTTTTTTTGAGGACAATTCAAAGGCAAAAATGACTATTAATACTGCCTCCGCCGACAAGGTCATGTTTTGTGAGTTGGTTAATTGGTAAGCAACATGAAAGGTGGGCTGAATATTTCGAAGGAGGACAAGAAAAAACATAAAAACTCAATACAAATGGAACCAAATATGCAAATTCCACATGATTGCTTTTACTGGCAGAGGTCACAGCTATCATCATGTTTTTAATGTGCCTTGATTGCAATTTCTTCCATAAATGACTAAGGAACATCAGATCTTATATGATCTATACACAAGATTAACCCCAAAAAAGAAAGGCTTGGGTTTGCAGTTTCTTTAAAATATCAGAATTCTCAGATAATGTTAATTTCAAGTCAAATTATTTTTAAAATGTAGGGCAAAAACGGCATTAAATTGCATATTGATGTGCAAATTCCATCAATACTACATTATTATTCATCGCCATCATTTGCATAAAGAGAAAGACAGCGTTTTATGCACTAACCCGAGCATGCAATACACTATTAAGTGAAATCAGCTCATTTAATTTCCATAGTTCACAGGCGCGGCACAAGTACCACAGAATTGTCCTTGTTTTGTGTAAACGTGTCATCTCCTCTCTCCTTTCTTCACGTTGATAATGGCTCAATCTTTCTGCTCCCATTTTGTTTCCTCTTCAGCTCCTCTACATTACGTGGCATTAACTGTTCACTGCCTCATGAATACACAAGCGTTTCGCCGCTGCACCTTACGCAGATAAGAGGATTTATCAAAGCATCTCCGCACGTTTTGCAGCAAAGTGAATGCAGCAAAAGGAGCCACAATGATCAGTAATAGGCACAGAAACAAACAGAATGCAGTGCTACATCTAAAACAGAAGATTATTGGCTGTGTGCAGAATCTCTTCATCCCTTAACGCAGACAGGATTGGTTTACTCGCCACGGCCGACCTTGAGGGACCGAACCTGGGGCACAGATAAATGAGTCTCAGGCCCAGCTCGCATTAGAAGCTGCTATTAGATAGATCTGTTTACAACCTGCTGCAATGTGTGTCAGCTTTCTTCACAGCGACACTCTTTATTTAAACTGCCAGAGCCCATCTCCCAAGTCAAATGGATTTACTTTACTCATTTTGGCAGGTGACAAGTGGGCTTCAATGTGGATTTTACACTCAAATAAAAAGGCTTCTTAATATAACGTAAACGTCCTATATTACATAGACTTTTTATCAATGTTATAATGATGTTGCCTCCTAAAAAACATACCTTGAGTTAGGGGTGGGCAATATCCCGATATGTCGAATATATATAGATCTTTTTAAAACTTGATATGGATTTTGACATATCATATATCTCAGTATAACGCTTATATTTAATCCTGATTTGACCGCTTTTCTTCCCCTCGTGTGTCTCAACATGAGGCAGAAGGAAACACAACTCGTCTCTAAATGCTGAAAATTGGTGTTAAAAAGCAACACCATGAACCTTTCCCACCATTTACAGCTCGTTGTGCCCTGAGTGCGAACTTTTTTTTTTCCAGCGCTTATAGTTTAAGTTTTGTTGAAATGTGAAACATCAACAAATGTGCCCAAAGCTGAATTAAACACATTATAATCTCAAACGGGTGTGTGGCTCTGTTGTCTTTATGGTTTACATGTTGTAAAGTTTATTTATGCTGAAGATTTAAATGAAGAATCTGCTGCAGTTTTACTTGTACAATAGTGTTTGGAAACGTTGGGTTTGATCTGTGCAGTGGCTTGTGGGAAACCTCCTCACCGCTGGTGAGGAACATGGATCTATTAAAATAAGGAACCTCCCGAGCTTCCTCTGCTAAAGGAGCTTATTTCTTACTTTTTTTTACAGTTTAATGTTGCAGAAGTACTTTCCTACACATTCCTGTATGAACTGACAACTTCTTTGCACTTCAATATTTTTTGTTTTTACAGTAGTTTTGGGGAGGTTATTTTTCCTGTACAGATATCGAGATATATATCGTATATCAAGATATAGCAAAATATATTGAGATATGTGTTTTGCTCCATATCGCCCAGCCCTACCTTGAGTTGTGTTCCGGTTCATTAGCACATGTTTGAGTAATCCTGAATAATTAGGATGTATCTCAGAATGGTCTGTTGCACCTTGTGATGTCATAAACTGGTAGATTTCATGTTAACAGCTACAGTACATTTACATTTTGTTCAGTAGAAATTCTGATTGAATTTTTGTCATTTTGCTCTATTCATCATCTTACCAGACAAAAAAAAGCTATATTAATACATCTTAGCTCATAAATATTAGCATTGTGTTGTAGTTTTTTTACTACAGCAGCATTCAGAGTCATTGTGCAGTGCCTCTGAGTGAGTGAAAGCAAATAAAACATCATACTACATTTGTACAACTCAGAAACGATGAGACACAAATTGTACAAATCAACACAGACACACTAACGAATGAGTGCAAACTTACCCTAACCCTTTAATAACCTTCCCAAAAAATACACTGGCTTGTTGTCAAATGAGCCACAAAGCCGTATGTATCAGAGACTTATCATTTTTCAGCCAATATTTACTCTCCTTGAAGCTTTATCAACACGGTCCACCATTTGGTAGTTAATTTGGTCCATCTGCTATTTAAAGCAAGCACATTTATTAGCCAGAGTTTATGTAGCTTGCTCCAGATGGAATCAAGACAAACCTGGATAGTTTTACAATAGGCTCATTCCTCTGCTTTGCACAGAATATACAAAATACTTGAATCTTGAAGACTTTTATAGTATTGTGGATGTTCCATTTTGGATAAGATTTGTCTATTTATATAAAAATAGGGATACTTTTTGGCATAGCAAGTCTGACAGATGGAGACTGAAAAAGTAATCCCATAATAATTCCATTATTTGGAATATGCTTGTAATAATTCTAGTATGAAAATGGCCAAAACAGATACATTATGTTCATTATGCCACAGAACTAACTAACTTTATAATTTTATAGCAGCTCTATTATATATTTGGGGACATGGAGACAGAGGATGGTACAAATATATTATGAAGGGAGTCAAACATTTAGCTTTTTGATGTGTTTTGTTGTTCAAATGTGACAGGGCCAGGGCTAACACACAGCATTTGCTTTCCTCATCAATATTAGAGCGGGCAGAGGCAGTGTTTGGGATGTTAGCTGACAGGCACATGGCAGTTGGCAGTGAGGCTGTGACTTGGCAGCAGTAAAGGCCACATATCACTGCTGCTGTACAGAGGTGTTACGCTCCCAGACACAAACATGCATTAAAAATAAACCACAGAAAGAAATGATTGCGCGCCGAGTAAAAGGCGGGCCGGTCTGCAGAGCGTTTCTATCAAACGGACCTTTGGGAGAGAAGAGGGGAGACGTGAGGACAAATCCACGACTGAGGCGCCCTGACAAAGAAACAAGGACGGCAAACCTGAGTTAAGCATCTAATGAGAGAGTGGGTCAGGCCAAACATGAGCTGCATTCACAAGAAACCAAGAAAAACAATGAAAACAACGATTTCAGTCCATGCTGAGATTATCACTATGGAAAGTGAATCAGAAATGAAAAAATACAGAGTGATATATACATGAGATGCACATACGCAGCTACATGTGTTGTCTTACATAAAACCCGGCTATTATGTAACTTATCACTAAGTCCGACCTGGATTTTAATTGGAGATTTCTTAGGCAAAGCGTGTACTTATTACTTTCTAGGGGACGATCTTTAAATGACATTATAAAGAAGGACTGATACGCCAGAGGGACTAAAGCTCTGCAGGAGCGAGGACAAATTGTAAAGATAAATATTTCACTGTCACGATTAAAATTTCAGTTACTAATCAAAGTTTCTTAATCTTTAATCACTTGCTTATAACTGGTCCTGTTCAATAATGAATCCAGTGCCGAAGTCCTTCCTGTTTGTCTCTGTGTGCGTGCTTGGAGCTGGCATACGAACGGCTAATGAAAAGTCGGAGTTTCTCTGGCTAGACATAAGCCTTTGATGTCATCGAGCAAAAGGCTGGCAGCAGAGGACACCGGGGTTATCCGAGGCTTCAAAAGCAAACTAATTTTATAATCAATGAAAGAGGAGCAAAGACGACAACAATGAGCTCAAACAGGATCATGTAATCCTGCACATTCTACACAGAGTAATGACATTATGCTGAACTGAACCGTTTTAAGATGGACTCTGACCCAGGAAACAATATTCTCGGAGCGTGGAAGTCTCAACCTCCAGTTAGACTCAATTTTGTAATAATAACTTATTGTTGGTGTGAAAGGGTAGGTTTCGTCGAGAAAACTATAGCACAGAGTTCGGGGAGAGGAGTTTATGTAGGAAGCGCTATAATCGATATCAGATTTGAAGAGGCATCCCTAACTGCAGCGGCAATGAAGCATGGGAAGATAGAGAAAACAGAGTTTCAACGAGATCTCAAACTTAGCAGAACTTTTTGACACAAGTAAAATTAATTGGACTAGTAGTTGCAACTGGTTTAAAAGTTTTATTCTGATTTTCTGTCTGGACATTGGCTACAATACTCAGCCAGCAAGTCACGGAGGAAGAACAGTTTTGTCCTGAGAGCTGTTAGCCACCTCAATCAAACTGCCCTGACACCTGACTCTTCCTTTCTGATCCCCACCTCCTGCATTAAGAACGTCTATGTGATGTAAAACGCCCATAAGTAAGTGTATGTGTCATTTTATTCTGCAATAATCTCTACTTGCATTCTTCACCTGACGGCTCCACATTTGTATCTCAATGTACATCAACTCCGGAGAGCTTTTTTGCAGCCTTTTCAAATATCTACAATAGAGTATACGCGAGCTCAACACACCACAGTGTCCGCTCACCTTTAAATCAACCGATACTCGTGGTCCATTATCATATCATTTCCTCCTCGGCTGGAGCACCATAGACTCAAACAGGCATACTATAGTGAAGCTTGCTGTAACGTCCGGATAGCAACCTCAGCAACCTCAGGAGGACAGAGTAAAGCGGAGCCGGTTTTCAGTGCAGACCCAAAGTGCATTTATTTCACAAAAATCCAGAGGAAAGTCAAAAATATTTACAAATGTACAGCAATTAAAAACCAACATAGCAACAACCTGCAG
>KN511140.1:0-13497 GCA_000787155.1 Scartelaos histophorus
GAAAACTCAAAATACATTGCGCCTATGAAAGACATTCCAAGGTCATCATTGCCATGGAGTCACAAAATTTGGAACACACATTTGTCATGTGAAGACAAACAAAAATGTGTTGGCCTGGGTGGCCAAACCTGAAGTCCGCTACCTTGGAATTTATTTATTTTTTAATGTGCAAAAAATTTTAGAAAAATGACAGGGTTAGGTTCGGGTAAGGGCTAGGGTTAGGGCTATGGTTAGAGTTATGACTAGAGTTAGGTTTAAGGTTAGTGTTACAACTAGGGTTAGCTTTAAGTTTAGGGTTAGGCCTAGCGTTAGGGTTGGCGCTAGGGATTGGAGTTGTGGCTGGGGTTTACTGTTATTACGGTTCGTGTGGAGCGCAAAGTTTGCGGGGCGGGTGAGAGCCATTCGATGCCGCTTAGTTTTCTTATTTTTCTCCTAACCAACTCACTCATTTTTCACCCAGTGAACAATGACAAAAAATGAAGACTACTACTTCTCTAAATTTTGGCTATTTCCATTTTGTGAAAATAAATAAAATGGCTTACCAGTGCCCCCAAACAACACAAAAATGCATTAGAAAATAAGAATGGCACCAAAGAAATTGTATGTAGAATCATAAAATTTGACACATTAGTAGATCATGACAAGACAAGCAAAAAATATTATTGCACCAACACCATGCACTCCACCAGGAGGCAGCAATATTGGATTCAAATTGGCTAAGCATGACTCACCATTTTTTGTAAACTTTATACTTTTATGCACTCCCAAGGCGTTTGCCTGAGCAAGCTGAAATTTGGCACACATTATCTCAAGGGGTGGAACATCAAAAGTTATTGGAATTTTTTACACAGGGGTTACAGTCTCTGAGCAGTAAAGCAACAAAAATTGCCCAGAATTTCAGAAAATTTGAACTTTTAAAAATTGTTCCCATTTGCATATGCAAACTACGATTTCAGTGAAATTTAAAGCTACTTAACGTGAAAAAAAATTATAATTTGGCAGTTTGGCGCCCCCTACAAACTGAAACACAATATATTAATATGAGAGGAAAAACATTTTTTTTCAAAAATTTCTGACATTTTTCACAAAATCCAGTTTTGGAATCATGACCAAAAAGTATATTATATATTTTTTACGGCGTTGCTGTAGCGATGACATAAACTCTCTTGTGTTATTCTAATGATAAAATTGCCAAATCAGATAAAATTTATCCGATTTTACGCAAACTTGAGTCGTGGGTTCACGCCCCAATCCTGAACTGATTGATCTAAGAAAATACATAAATAGATGTAGCAGCGCTCCCTTGGTAATTTGTATGGCACAATAAAATGTTATTTGTCATAGATATACAAAATTTGGTACGCACATTTGTGACATGGTCTCGGTCAAAAAACTCAATGACACCCACACCCCATTTACATTGTGTTGCCATGGTGACAAGCCAAACATCTGTCCTTGCCAATTGGATGTCATCACACAAACTTTGGCATAGCCAAACCAAATTTGGTAGCCAGATGCATCATGGCAATAGGAACAAAAATGTATATTGTGACCTTTACTAACCGGAAGTCATCCATCTTGGATTATTATTTTTTTAAATAAATACAAGTAATAATTTAAAAAAATGGCAGGGTTAGGAGTTAAAGTTAGGATAAGGGCTAGGGCTAGGATAAGAGTTGGGGCTATTGTTAGGATTACAACCAGGGTTAGGTTTAATCTTAGGGTTACGTCTAAGGCCTAACATTAGGGTTAGGGCTAGAGGTCAGAATCGTGGTTGGGGTTTATGGTTATTAGGGTTATTGTGGGGTGTGGTTTGTGGAGCACACACAAGGGCCCATCATTGCCACTTGCTGCTATGCCCTTTACATTTTTACTCTCTGTTATTAGAATATATGTGTGAGCTACTGTGTCCAAAAAATTTACCTTGTGGATAAATCAAGTTTGTCTAAGTCATGTATTTTTTGTATAGCCCAATATCACAGGAGCAGTCACTTTATGTGGTTTCAAAAATGATTAATCAACATTCATTAGAAACAAGAAATGCATAACTGTTCCAGGGGACATTATTTGTCCTTTGATTAAAAAAAAATCTTGTACGGACTGAACACCAATAACCTGGTCTAATCCAGAATAAGCACAGCAAAATAATAGTAAGATCATACATAGTGGCAGGATATGCAAAAATGTATTATCAAAGTTTACTTAAGTACATTATAGTGATTTATGGTGACATATAAATATGAATATTCAATTGAAGTGTTTTGACTTTGGTTACAGACTTCGGAAGATTACACTTAATATAATTAAAATTAAAATGAATAAATCATAAAATTCGCTATGACATTAGTTACAAATTGGAAAAGGTAAAAAGTAGTAACTTCAGGACGTTGTTATTGATAGTGCCGGTAGTTTGTTCTCTGAGTTACTACATAATCATAACAATGAAAAAGATTATTCATAATTCCAGATAAATCCTCATAGAAATAGTTAATATTAAAAAAGTAAAAAGAGAAATAAATTTACTTTCATAAGCCAGTTTAGTCTCACTAACTTGTTACAAGTGTAGCTTCCTGTTGTTTTGACCAGACTGAGAATGAGAGAAAGTGCTGTTTTATGGAAAACTGGTAGTGAATTTTCTACCTGCCATGATTCCAATAATGATTACTAACTGGTGAATCATGCATTGCCACCTACCAGATGGAACTGCTGCATGTGAGGGTAGATGTTGCTGAGCATTGCTAGCTGCTGCGGAGAAATCTGAGGAGGGAACACTCCTCCACCAACACCTCCCACTCCCCCAACACCTCCTACTCCTCCGACCACTCCTCCCATACTGCCACCAGGAGAAGGCATCTGCTTCAGCACAGGACCTGGCACCTAGATGTCACACAAAACCATAAGACACTGCCACTAGATGTAATTATTAACATACGGTTTGTGGTTTAAATCAAGCTCAGACCCATAACTTTGAGTAATTTATCAAATATAATTAACGATGCAAATGATGGCAAAATGTACAAATGTAACCTAAAAAAACTGCCCACTGACCTGAGCAGACAGGAACTGATGAGGCACTTGAGCACGTAACCCTGGGGTCGGATTAAGGGGATGCATGCCAGGCTGGTGCATCCCCCGAGGCTGGGGCATCCCTCCACTGCTGCCAGCCACTCCATGACTACCCATCTGTTAAAAAACAGACAAAAGATCAACACAACAGAACTTTATATATCAACTGAGGCTTTAAACTACAGCACCGCAGATTTTAAAATAGCAGGTGTAATAATATTTATACCTTTTCACTATAGGGCCCCATATCAGTAGAACCCATGTCTTTTGGACCAGGCATGCGATAGCCTACACCACCTCTGCCTCCTCTACGTATATCGCCATTATAATCACCAATTCCTCTTTTGTCACTCTCCATCTTTCTGTCAACACTAGGATCATCACCCTGTAAACAAACATTCATTATAACAAGCCTTTACAATAGAGCTAGATTAGCTAGTTTACCACAGTATAACTGCTCTGTTTTGGAAATGAATTTCAACAGGAATAAAATCTTACCAGAAGACCCATATTTGAAAACTGACGTGACATTGGGTTCATCCAGTTATCACCTCCTCCTCCCTACAAAAGATTAAAAGATACTGAGGTCGCCACACACTACAGGATTTTTCAGTCTTAAAGGATTTTTAAACATGCAACAAAAGGCACACACCACAGACACGAGGAGAGTCTTAAGA
The DNA here is from genome assembly GCA_000787155.1 of Scartelaos histophorus. Lineage (NCBI taxonomy): Eukaryota > Metazoa > Chordata > Actinopteri > Gobiiformes > Gobiidae > Scartelaos > Scartelaos histophorus. The sequence goes on from KN511140.1 coordinate 3,744, forward strand.
GATTTTAAATCTCTGCTGTGGGATATGGTTGTGAAAACACCCTGCTGTTTCCGTGTTCTTCAGTGTTCAAAAGCTCAGAGTATTGCACTTCTTGTTTAGATACAAATCATTAGATACAAACTGTTATTATTTCTGAAACGTGATGCAACACTTCAAATACATGATTTTTAATGCACAGAAGGTTGGGGAGAAAGTACACAGGAAGTTGAGTCACTATCGCTAATCTGCCGCTTTAACTCGATCCGTGCGCTGTGTAGATGTAATGAGAAACATGTGAGGAACTACTCTTGACTTTTTACTTTAAAAGAATACTTCAAACTGGATTAACAGTAATGTTTTGTGGACTGGGTGTCTATATTTCCGGAGGACAATTTCTATGAAAATGCTGCAGTTTAACATTACAACTTACTCACAGAAGTGAGTAATAAAGTCATTATTTTCGCTATTTCCTGAGTTTGTGTCTTGCGTCTTTGTGTCTGTCACTCCATCTGCACCTGACACTCTGTTTTCATGGCTGTTACCGTAGCGTTGCTGATGTTTGGTGGTAAAAATCGGACAGAGCAGCTCAGAGTCACACCACACACAAAGAGGCTTCAAAATCGAATACGAAGACACCAAGTTGGATCAGATCTTCCCGAACTCGGGGAGAGGCAAATCGCAGCCAAAATCAGGCAAAATTCTTCTGTTGTGTGCGTCCAAATACATAAGGGGTCTAAAGGCTGCCGGTGACCCAACTTTTATACATTTTATTTTATTATATTCCTTTAAGATAAATTTAAACAGACTGCCATTACTTGGATTATACAGACTTATACAATGTTTGATTTTCATCTATAATACATTTTATTTGGAAATATTCTATCTAAAAGTCTTCGGTCACCATGTTGCAACCTTCATTTGGTTAATAAGGGTAATAATAATTGAAAGACTAATCACTGACTAATGGACTACTAAAACAATATTTATGGTTATATTGGATGCGTTTTGACACGCAGACCAAATACAGACGCTTGTGTCACTATTTAAATACTTGGAAATCATAAATCACGGCAAATACACACCTTGAGATTGCCCCTCTTCCCTCCGTGAGCCCATCCTCCAGAGTTAAAGGAGGAGCTGCTTCCCTGTGATCCGGCGCTGTTCCACACTCCCCCAGCACAGTCGTCATCCTCCTCCCAGCTGGAGTGACGTGACGCAGCCATCGAGTCTTCCCCTTTCCCACCCCAGTTCTCTATTGACTTTGTGCCTGTGTCGATAAAATGACAGATGGTTCAATGCTCAGCACAGCTCATGTACCTTCACATAGTTGACACTGACATATTTTTTCTTACCAGATTTAGCAGAGCTGGAGGAAGGGTTACCCCAGCCAGAATGTTTGCTGGACTCATCAGAGTCTCCCCAACCTGTGGCAGTCTCTGATGTCTGGCCCCAACTACCAGTACCATTATCTGCACACTGAGCACCTCCTCCCCACAAGCCAGACCCTGTGAGTGGAAAAGCATTCAATATCTGCTTCACTGTTCAATAATGGCTTAAGCAAACTGAGAGATAGGAGATGAACAGCAGCTGTTTTCTTTTGTAATCAACTTTCTCATTATTTAGATTGAAATAACTAATTAATTAACTAATAGAAACATCTAACATAAACTACTTATTCTCATATAAGGCAACTAAATACTGATTTAAATAATATTATTTCAAATATTTGGAACGCAAAAGACAACTCGACAACAATTGCGTGTGTGGATGAGGGGAGGGGATTTTTTCATGATGATCAGTGTTCACTTAGAAGCTGACATGTTTTTGGTGGACAGGGTGTTCGGCTTACCTGGTTGTTGCAACCCCTGTTGTCTTCTCTGGGCTGGTGGCTGCATGGACATTGGAGGAGGCTGCTGTTTATGACTTTGGGCAGTAGCAGCATTTTTATCCCACAAATTAACATTCTTAGTGTTGTAGCGATTGGGGTCTCCCCATGCTGCAGTACCATCATCAATATCCATTTTGCGACTGATGGACTGAGGGGATGGCTCCTCCCAGCCACTGGGCTCCATGGAGTCTCCTGTAGCCCCTGGAATCTGGGGAATCGGACCGGACGTCCAGCCTGTACTTTGGTTTGGATTTTTGGATGGGGGTTCTCCAGGCGCGGGCCGGCTGCCCCATCCTCCTTGGACGGGTCCTCCTGGTGGCTGGCCCTGTGATTGGTGCTGATGTGTTGGGGCTTTCATTGACGCGACTTGGCTGTTTGGTATCTGTGCTGATGCTGTATGGGGCTTTGCATTACCCCAGTTTTGAAGAGATTTACCTTCACCCAGCTCTCCTCCCCCCCATCCCCCTCGAGGCCCACCCTCACTCCACGATGAGCTCTCTTCAGAAATGCTCTCTCCTCTGTTCGGTCCATCACTCCATCCTCTCCCAGATGCAGAGTCTCTCTGCCCCCATTCCCCACCCCACCCACCTGTCTCCCCCCCTTGTCCCACATTTTTCCATCCTCCTGTCCCTTTATCCTCTGGACTGTCTTCCCATCCAGTACCCTGTTTTCCAAACTCCCCCCATTTCCCCCCTGCTTTGCTGTCAGCCCACTGCTCCTCACTCCCCCATCCTTTGCCTTGGGGTTCACTGCTCCGCACCCCCCAGCCTCCTTCTGCCTTCCCCTGTTCATTTTCTACTTCATGACTGGTCCTTCCTCCATCCCAACCTTCTCTTACCGAACTTGACCCAGGATTGTTAGCTCCACGACTAGTGCTAGTGTTTACATTTGCTGATGACAATGAAGTGCTTTTATCATTTCGACTTGGCGCGTTAAGGTTCCAAGCCACATTCTGTCGGATTTGGGTCTGGCCCCAGCCTGTGTTGGACAAGACCCTGGGGTCCAGGTCTGATCGATTGAGCATGCTCTGTAAGGCCACGTCTGCATTGATCTGGTGGGACTGCCGGTGTCCAGTTCGGTCGGTCTTCTGCCCTCCACCGCTGCTCCCGGCTGTAGACCCCTCCCCCTTGTTTCCTCCAATTCCCCACTCGCCCACTTTTCCATCATCACTCTCTGCCCCCTTCTGATTGTCCCGTGCTTTTGACATAGTTGCAAACTTTGGTGATGCAGAGTCTGTCACAACACTGTCACCACTACTGCTACCATCCTCGCCTTTCCCGCTTCCTATTGCTAAGTGACCTGAACTACTCCCTCCCACAGTGCTGCCCCAGTCCCCCTTCGGACTACACACTACCTGTGCTCCCTGAGATACCGCCTGGGTATTTGAGCCGCCATCCAAACCCCAAGAATTTCCTTCTTTCCCTTGAGCGCCAGTCTCTATCGGGGGCATAGCTCTCCAAGAGGAAGCAGCAGCTGCAGCAGTGGAGGAAGACAAAGTTGTACTCTCTTCTCCTTGCTTTGCTTCACCATTTTCTGTATTTGGTCCAATGCCATCAAGTGATTCTGATGCTAGGTTTGCTGCTTGCTGCTGCTCTCCACTTCTGGCACCCAGAGCTGTTCCTGTGTGCTGCTGCTGCTGAGGGGCACCTGCCTGACTGACAGATGAGTTGGTGGTGATGAGTTGGCTGCTGGCAGAAAATGAGGAAATCACAGATGAGTGCAAAGGAAGGCCATCACATGCTGAAGCAGTGGTTCCTGGCTGTTGATGCCGGGCAGAGGAGTTGAAGCTGGGGTTACTGTTGGCACCAGGACACTCTTGAAAAAGATGGGAGACTTTGGAATTGTGAATAGCTGCTGATCCTTGCCCCACTTCCACCTGAGAGGCCACAACACCGCCCGACTGAGCACATTCGTTAAGCGAGGTCAAGGGGGAGATAGGAGAAGGTGGCGAAGAACTGTCCATGTTCTCTTCCCCTACTCCCTTTTGCTGGGTGCTTGTCTCGCTCCATGAGGCACTGCTGTTGTTATTGTTACCACGGTGATCTTGCGCCTGTGTCCCTTCTGACACTGCCTCCGAACACGCTTTGGGCCAGTCCATTACAGCCATCCCATCTACCTTCCCGCAGCCCTGAGAGTAGGGCTGGCTGCCAGAGCCTGCCCCCCATGTGGAACTTGCATAAGTTGAAGTAGTACTAATAGTAGTTGTAATAGTAGAAGACGACACAGCAGCCACACATGATGAGGATGAGTTATGGGGCGAAGGAGAAGATGAACCCAAAATGGAATCTACAGAAAAAAAATTAAAAATAGAAAGACTATTTAGACACAAGCAAAACAACAAGAACAAAACATGCAGGATTTCACTGAAAAAATTTTAACTTTGCAAATATTCAAACGTTAGTCCATTTTACAGAATCAGTTTTTCAAAATACGTCCTGTTAGCAAGTTATATTTTAAGTACTACTAATGGTCATGTACCTGTGGCTCCAGCTGTTTTTGCATTGGGGTTATCTTCTCCCTGTGTACTGCAGCCACTGGCCGCAGTAGCCTCGTCCGCTCCACCTCCCCCCAGCAGCATGGAGGACAGGGGAGGCTGGCCCCTCTTCAGTAGCACTTTGTGGTCCTGCTGGCAGCGAAACCTAGGTGGAACCTCTCTGGACATGTATCGTTGCTGCTGTAGGGCCTGGCTTCCACAAGAAGATGAGGAGGAGGGCTGTCCGTTGGCCACAGAGGTCCGCTGCTTTGCATTGTTCCCAGCACCAGGAGCAACTGGTGCAGAGGCGCTGGCAGCACTGGGACTGGAAGGAGCGGCAGGGCCGGGGCAGGGGGATACTGATCTTGGACTGGTGTGTAATGGGCCACCGGGCGCCTTGGCAGATTCTGGCACTGAAATACAAACATGAACACGGCATGAAGATGGACTGAGAGAGGCTAAATAGATATGCTAGATAATAGAGGAAAGTTTTGAAAATATCTTACTTAATATCTACAAAGTGCATGCACTGTCAAAACTACCTGTTCAAAAAATAAAAAGTGCGCCATGAGTATACATATGTCATTGCAAGTATGACAATTAAAAGTGCAACATTTACCTTTGAGTTTCTGGTCTGGCACCTTCAAGAGAAAAAAAAAGAGTGGAAAAACAGTAATTAGTAACATGGCAAAAATGTTCAATAATAAAGAAATATTGCAATAACACTACGGTTATTCGGTTTCAAAATAAGGACTAAATAAAGGCTGAGAAGATTGTTACGTAAATACATCACTCTATTTGTGCTCTATAAAAGGCAAAAACATTTGTAAAACAGATTTACCTTCTGTGGGGTTTCCCTTTTCTTTTTCTCCTCTTTCTTCTTTTTCTTGTCTTCCATGAAACACTATTCCCGTCTTGGATGTTTCTGTCAGAGGAAAGAGTTGCATTATCACTCATTCCAGGCCAACGTGTATTTGTTCAATCTACATGTACAATTTGCATTCATGTTGTGTGGACTGTAGCTGAAGCCATGTTGTTTGAGCTGTAATGTTAGCCAAGGGTAGACTGCTTGACAACCTGCCTTAGTATTCTCGCCTCTCACTGCATAATTCATTAACTAGAACATGGACAGCACTGCCATTGGTGGAGCAAACAGGTTGACTTCAGATTAGACTCTGGAGGGAAATCCTTTCCACATATTGACAGTCTGGTTTCAGTGATTATGTCCAGCAAAATGGTGTTTCTCATTCCTAAGACTCTAAACACCACCCTCGTGTCACAGCTGCCCATTAGACTACTGCCCTCAACTCGAATTCAGGGCGACATGCAAATGCATAGTCAAGTCACGTGAGTAGGTGTGTGCAAAACAGAACTAGAGGTTGATAATATCCGAGTCCTTAAGAAATGTTAAAAGGATTGCGTTACTACCAAGATATAACATCATTCTTTTAAAATAACGCAGTGGCTTCACATTGAACTTTTTCTTCATAACAAATGCATGAATTTACGTAGATACTGCCCATACTCAAAGTCTTACGGACGATACTTATCAGACAGAACTAACGCTACAGTCGACGGGCAGCGGTCTCATGCCGTGCCATCTTGCCTCTAATGACGGAAAGGAGAAGGGTTCAAAGGTAGCGTTTGCAGCCAGTGCAAGCTGTGCACACAGCGCTGCAGACAGTCCTGCTGATAAACACCCCACAGTCATCAACGTACAAAACTAATTCAGATATTGTAGCTAAAGGTTGCAAAATATGAATCTCACGAATAAGTCATACGATATCAGATAAAACGTACAAACGCCACAGACACTTGCAGAGCGCTGTAAGCGAGTGTTGGACATGAAGTGGACGAATACTCTAATCAACCCAAGCGTGTACACGTTTCATTTGTGCAAGCGACAAATAACACTTACCTCGGGAATCACATGAACTTAAGACATAAAGTGCTTCTGTGCAAAATATTTTGCAGACCCACCGCTAGCAAGCTAGCAAAGTAGCTAGGCTAGCGAGCTAGATCTTCGAGGCTTTCAAGGCGAACTTGTATCATAAATTACATCAACCAAAGACGAAATGCTAGTCGGTAAACCGTGTAAAGACGATGTTCCTTCTGTCTAAATCTGGTTCTCACGCTGTAAGCAAATCACCCAGAACCCCTTGATGACTGTCGGACACTGTATGATCGGTTAGTTTACTATCGGCCATTTTGCTTCTGTGGAGGCTTTAGCAGCATATGATATCACCAGGCACAGCTCCGAGACTCTGGCTGTTGTTGATCACAGAGGGGAGGAGGCGCTGCAGAGCTCGCATTGTGCGGTAGAGGGCGCTGCCACAGCGCTTAAGTGAAACACAGACTGCTCCTTCTTGAGAGGCACACACAATTTTATGCTTAGACTTCAACTGTATTGAAAAGTGTAATAAATACGTAAGTTTCTGTAAACACATGAACTCAAGTACTGCTACAAACCACAAAGAAATAATTTAAGATTCCATGTCATGACTCATTCATTATAATCCAGGAACAAATAGTGTTTTATTGTGTCTATGTTCCCTGGTAAATGCATACAGTACACAAAAGAAGCAAAGTAATATCACAGTTTGCTTTCAAGAAATGTTCACATGTCTGAATCAAAAAACAGAAATTATGTAATTATGCTGCTATGGTTGGATTAGTAATAATACGCATAACAAGGAGCCTGCCATGTAGTATTTAATTCTGCGTATTTTACAGATTTTACAGAGGACTGCGCCTTACTTATTGCAACCGATCCAATTCTACCCATGCTAGTGCCCTCTGCTGGCTGTGTATAACACTGCGTAAAGACGACATCAACTCTTCTGTGCAGCTCCAAGTGTTTGGCTCCAGAGTGTAATAAAGCAGAGGCAGCGTCTCAAGCTGCAGCTCTTCAGCATGGCACACCTCCTCCATTGCACCGTCCTCCACACATCGTGGAAAAAATTTTCTTTTAGGAAAAATATACACAATATAAGAAAATGTATCATAAAAGACACAAGAGAATTTGTCAAAAGCATCAATAAGTATTAAATGTTGAAATGTATAAATGTAGCAACACCTGCCTTAGTTTTTTGTGTTTTTTGCTTTTTGGGCGGATGTGGATAACTATAGGGTATATTCCCTGTTTCAATAGGCCTTCAACATTGGACAGTCCCAGCTCCAACAGACAGTGTTTGTCCTACAACAAATCAAGAAATTGAAAGATGCATGTATGCAACACATGCATTAGACTATTAGATATGGGATTTACAAAAGCATATGCACTTTACCTGGCTCATTATGTCCTGTATAGACTGCAGTCTTACACCCAAGGCCTGTTCTGGGGTGTAGGAATCTAACAAGAAGACTTGTTTGTCTCCTTGTTCTGAACTGGGAATATGTTCTGTTGATTCAGAAATATCAGGTAAGCTTTCTGTTTATTTGTTGTATCTATACTCAACACACCATGTTTGATGTAGCCTACCTGGTGGGCAGGTACTGAAGTTCAGACTGGAGTCTGAAGGCTGCATCAGCCTCTCTATAAGCCCTCGAGACAGAAGAGATGGGGAGAAAATAACTGGTCGTTTAGTTTGAACCTTCAACGGCTTCACTAAACTGTATGGAATCAGGTGCTCCTCGTGACCTAACAGTAAAACCAACACAATCAAAAGCAAGCATAAACAGAAGGCATTATTTCTGTCTTACGTTTACTGAGGGTGTAGAAAACCTGTTGTCCAGAGCCAATGCCACGAAAGCTTGGGTCCACAGCTTTAATAAGACGTACACGTCCTGCTGCTTTCTTCAAGAACTATTGGGATATAAGAAAAAGTTCAAATGTAATTCTTAACTGTTTCGAATCCATGGATTTCAGACTAATGCAGATTTAAAAATTCAAAACAGAACAATATTAACTCTTTTGAATGTGGACACCAAAACCCATGATGAATGGTGAAACTAATCTTATATAATATAGAAATAATCTATAGCTTTACCATTTTTCTCTTGAAGTCTTTTTGCTCAAGTGCCAGTTTTCTTAACCTTACAAGTAACAACTGTTGAGCCCTTAAAAAAAGATAATGATAATAAGAAAATATAATCTGTTGAGAAATGTTGACAAAATAATAAAAGTATACCACGTACCTATTGTAATTAGGCATGGTCCCTGCCTGCAGGGGCTTGGCTGTGATTGGGTCAACTCGCCAACAGCGCCAGTGATACTTGCCATTCAATCTGGTGTCTGTGACATGTATAATATCATCACAGGACACTCCCAGAGATGGAGGATCCCCATGAGGCTCCATAGTGAGATTAACACGAACGTAGAATGAGTCTGCCCCCATAAATGAAGAAGATTTCATCTGGGAGCATAGTTTTGCATAGGCTGAGGAATGGACAAAGGCTGGTGAGAAGCTTTATACACAACATTATACAGCATCACAGGCATTACTGATGCTGATGTTGAGGCAAACTACTAACCTATACTACTGAAACATCCTTACACTCACCCTCAGGGTTGCTCCGATGTTTGAGTGAAGAAGGCTCTGTCCACCACTGAAGAGAAAAGTGTGCTATCTCTGCAGTGCACTGGGCCAGCTGTACACTTCCCCCACCAAACAGCACACGCTCCAGCTGCAAAGGAAACTATCTTCATTTTACATTTACACCTAATCCTACTCACAACATAACTTTACTTGAAGAACATCCAAATTGTTGGAAGAATGACTGTAGACACTATTGAGAGAGATTTTATATGGTGTGGGTAATGTAACGACTGGATTGGATTTAAAATAGCACTGAACAAAACAAAACATGGATCAGGAGCTAAACCATGTCTAAACCAGAAATAAATTAGCTTGATGCCACAATAATTCAAGGGTTTCAACCTGATAGTGCTGTATGATGTACTTCTGACACACACCTCCATCAGCTCACAGCCCTGAGTGAGTCCACAGTGTTCAGCCGGAGACCCGGGCTTCACGTGACTAACAAAGATCCCAGTCTGGTTTCCACCCACTATTGTGATGTCATCAGCAAGACTGGCCTTTCTGTCCTTAGGAGAGGGAGGAGCGCTCGAAGGTGGAGTAAGTGGGTGAGTCCTGTGTAAAGCATGTTATATCCAAATTATCTTATTGAAAAAATATAATATAAAATATTATACACATTTTACCTTGAGATATTTTGGCCAGTGGGTTTAGGAGAAGGAAATTTGCTCAGATCAGAGGGAAAGGGCTGAGAGTGTAACGAGGTCCATGAATCCCACAAAGAGAGTTCACTTTGTTCACCTGAAAAGGAAAAAGATATCAAGATCATACAGAAGTTTGTATATCAACTTATCAGCTGTACAATAACCAACACACCAGTTATGTTTTCGTTCTCATCACTGCCCCAAGAATCCAAGTCAAACCTATAGCAGGAAT
>JACN01046212.1:0-15717 GCA_000787155.1 Scartelaos histophorus
AATAATAATAATAATAATAATGAATAAGCCAATTTTGTCCGAGAAAATAACAAAGCCCCACTGACTGGTGCCTTGAATTGAAAAGATTAAAATGCAGAGTTCATTAAAGTTCACTGATTTTACTGAAGTCAACAATGACAATCAGTGTTATTTTATTTGATTTACACTGCATAGACATCTGTTGATTTAAGAATAATCATCACTGTTGTGTTTGACTGGAAAAGTCAGTAAATAATGGTTCTGAGTTACAAGTTCAGACAGCTACATATTAATAACTGTTTTAAGGCAATTTAACCTGGCAAAGTTATGATTTTAATAATAAGATAAGTATTGTTCATATCTCCTCTGTTTAAATCTAAGAGCATTTCTATATCAACATACACTGCATATGATGGCACAAGGTCAATATATACTCTTATACAAAAGATTAACATGCACATGAATCCAATAATTGTTCCGTTGATCAAAGTTTAGTTCACTTTTGACAGACTCTGTTTCTCAAGTGCCTAAAATTGCATTGCAGTGTTTTATTATCAACTGCAAGATTTGCACATAGTATTTATATTGTTTATATTGTTGAATCCTTTTACTTTTACAAATTGTGTGTTTTGTGTCAACTTCGAGTGCGTATACAGTCCTATCTAATAAACAGTGCGTATAATTACATGCCTTTAATATGGCTGTTAAATGCTAATGAGCGCTGCTGTGTGTAAACAGGTCTGAGAGGAGTCTGTCTGTCAACACTGGAAATGACAATAATAAGTTGTGCTCCTCTGTGGGTTGGCGAGGCTTGTCCTATTATTAAACACCGCTGGCATCGGCTGCGGTTGGAGCTTCATTCATGGGTTTGGGTGGCGTGGTTTCCACAGTTCACAAGCCAGACAAATGTCAATTCATTTTACACTTCCTAATGAACTTTCAGAGCCACGTCTGGTTCCTTATCTGGGTTTTGAGGTGCAGTGAGTCAGACTGGATTTAATGATGAAGTAATGTCATTAATTTATCATAATAACACTTTATTAATCAAACTTGTATTAATCAAAACATGAGAGAGAAGATGAGCTGGAAGACATCTATCAAATATTTAATTTCTTTATTGGAAAGTTTACCAACTGGAGTGCTGAGCTAGAGTATTATTTTGTAGTTTTCCAGTAGGTCGTCATCTATGTGGGTGACTTAAACACTTAAACACCGTGCAAACATACTGTACCATTTATCCTGAAGAATGTGCAGTGATTTGCATATTGACATATTGGTACCATATCTCATTAACCCATATTTATTGTTTTATTTCCATGGATTATAACCTAAACTGAAGGAGTGGTGTGATGGTGGGTGTTCTAGTCGGGCACCTTTCCCTGTGTCAGTGTGATCTCAGTGTTGTGTAACACTAAACCCAGGTTGGACTGTTTCCCACACAGACTGTCATATACTGAGATAGGGGATTAACACTATGATAAAGAAGATACTTCTAGACAATGAAAAACATTTTCAAATGTCTGACTCAGGTCTCAGACATGATAGAAAAAAAAAACAATAAACTGCAAAAAATAACTGCACACCCAAAACAGCTGACCGTACCTGCAGCATTCAAGTGATGTATGTGTCTGGAGACTGGAAGTCACCTGTATGATTCCAGGGAAATAAAAATTAAAACCATACTTCAAAACATTCTCCATGGAGATAAATACATTTTATCCCATATCCCACAGAATAGTATGGGTAAAGGATCAACATTTCCATGGAAACAAGCAGGAGTAGGCCCAGGCCAAAAGAAGAATCAGGTTTATGGAGATGCAAGCCCACTCAGAATAAGGATTTTTCCCCCCTCAGTTTTTCAATGCAATAAAAACAATCATGATGAAAAAAAAAAGTTGTACATTTTAAATGAGTCTATTTTTAGGCAAAAAAGTTACATACTATGACTTTAATTAAGTCTACATAGATTTTTTTCATACACATCAACAATAGTCATATTTTTATGAGAGAATCTGAGTTATGAAATCATTACCACTGTAAAATATATGTAATTCTCCGTAAACCTATAATTCCCATACCACACTTAAACAGTTTAAGTAATCAAATGTAAGTAAATACCCCTCTGCTTTGAATGAACATTTCTTCTTAAACTAAGTTCTCAAAGCAATTTAATCTTACTTAGTGTAAAATACCTCATAACTTTTTACATCTTTCATAAAACCACTTTAAATTAGAAGTGGATTTCCCCTGCATTTTTCCTGTCTATCATTTTAAGTATCACTCATTACAATGTCATTTTTCTAGAAAAACCTTCAGTGAAAGTTGAGCAAAAACACACATTTTTTGTTTGCTGTTCCGTGTATTTTTCCCAGCCCAGACTGTCCCACCCAAACAGCATAGGGGGTATATTATTAAAGTAGATTTAGGATCCTTTATGCTGTTCACTCTACCCCTCTGCTCTACCTCTCGCAGTTCGTCTTTATTTGTCGTAATTCCAGGACCGGCCGGGTCTTGTCTGGGATTTGGAGAGTGCCTGGTTTCAAAGGGGTAATTGACACCTTACCTGTAATTTCATGGTTTCACTCCACCTGCCTTTGAAGTCTGCTGTGGATTTGAGGGATGGATCTGCGAGTCTCTCTCTGCCTTGACAAACAGCAGAGAAAAGGTGCAGGGGTTTTCTGTGGGACATGTGAATGACGTCTCAGGCAAACTAAGTTATTAAAGGAGACCTGGGCTACGAACGCTTTATTGTGGTCACAGAGGATGACTTCACAGACAAAGAACACAGAAGGACATATATCAGGACTGCACTCTTTCATTTGATATCAAAACTACATGTGAAAAACAAGCAGGTCAAAGAAAGTTCCTTGTTCCTGAGATCAAGGTCCATAAAATTATAGTCAAACGCTGATTCCTACTACAACCTGAGCTTGGTCAGGCGTATCATATAATTTCTCATGGTCATAGGTGTGTGCAAAATCCCTCAGTCGTCCAGGTAGAATCCATGGCAAAAGGAAAATCAATTTGACAACTGGACAAAACTTTATTTGGTCGAATAAGTTTCGCAGCTCATCCAAGTTGCTTCTGGTCATGGGTGATAATAAAAATGTGTCAACTGGGCTCAGCTCCTTCTCCACTGTTACTGTATTTCTCTGTCTATCTCAGGCTTCATCTTTTCTGTTAAAAAACAAGTACAGGACACCATACCATAGTGTAATATTGACTTTGGACTTTAATTAAGTAGCCTGAGAGTGTAAAGAGAGGCAGTACACAGGATGTCTGATGAAAGAGAATTTTACTCTAACCATCAGCCTGGTGTCTTGAACACTCACACTGGTTCATATATAATTTCTGAATGTGCAAATCCAGATGATTGTTACCAATCACTTATTTTTTCAAGATATTAACAGACTTACATTCAGCAAACAAGATATTAATAGTTCTACAAATATGATTCTCACCTTTTCTATGAACATAAGGTGAGAATAAAATGGCTCCCACTAACCACTCAGCCACCAGCAGCATTCATGCCTCACAGTTCTGTTTTCAGTGTTGTCCAAACCCTTTTGTGCAGAGTTTGGGCCTGTGTCCTTGTGTCTGGTGAGTTTCCTCGGGCACTATGGTTTTCCACATCAACCCAAAAGTAGTTAAAATTCCCCAAAGATCCACCAGCTCACGTAATCCTAACCAAGTCTGCCTCAAGATCATGAAAATGGATTCTGAGTGATGTACAGCAGTTGCTCACTGCTCCTGGCCGGTTGCCTTGATTGAAGTGTGGGTCACATGCAGTGAGTTTCCCTCAGAAAGGATCAGTACAGTAACCTTTACCTTAGTCAACCTTTCTACATTCTAATTGCAACTGTGGCTCAGCAACATAATATCATACATGCTATTATTTTGCGCTGGAAGCAATGGTGCAAATAAATACGTGCATTAAAACAATAGGCAGTGTTTAAGCGCAGTGCTGGGAGGCTGAGTTTGGGGGTGAGCAGAGGGCTAGCTGTGGATCCAGGCGAACACTGGTGAGAGATGAGAGGGAGTTGACAAGAAAATTACATTATGTGCAACCCATGAATCATGACAAACAAGTGTTTAAGAGGCAGCCTGGCTGTAATTGCCTGCTGTGTGCCGCTCTGTACCGCCCACTTTATTGCCTCCTATTACCGATGCTTAGGCTGCAGAGCCTGCCGGAGCACATGCAGACCTCACAGACAGCAGGTGAATAATGAGAAAAATTAGTGCTCAAAAAGAGCTGAATTGCATAATCGAGAACCACACAAGATCAATGTCATGCTATCATTTGTCAGGTTGAGAGTTGTTGGATGGCCAGAGGCAATTCAAGCAGCTATGTGCCTTTAGCTTGGTACAACATGGGCATTAATTCTACCAGTAAAACCCATCAAACCCATAATATATTGATAAATAATTTTCCCCCAAAATTTTTTTTTGTGGCAATGGATTAAAATTGTAGTTTTTATTTTTGATTATACATAAAAAGTCATTATCAGGAGAGGATGATATAGCATGAAAATCTTTAGTAAAAGTAAACTTCCTGTCAAATAAAATAATAAAGTAAAAAGAAGAGATCAAACAAGATTATGTTTGAAGCTCCTATGCAAAACTGGCACATGTGAGCTTAGAATGTCGATGCCTCATCACAAACATACCCAGAGTTGTGTTTCATTTAAGTCACACGTGTTTAAGTATTCCTGCATCAGTCTGTCTACATCTCTCATTGGTAATTCCAGAATCGAAATTATCTAGTGAAGGTGTATGGAGTTTAAAAACTCAGAAGAGCATGTTCTGTATTAAATGACATCACAAGGTGGAATAGAGTATGAGTTTGAGAGAAGAACACAGCCTAAATATGCAGAGAGAGTGTGTTAAATGTGTGAATGAAACGAAAGACAACTCCAGGTATGTTTTGCATGAGGAAACAACATAACATATAAAAAAATAGTGTAATATGGGTCCAAAGAAAAGGATACCAAAGGAAATTTAATCAGTGGCACACAAATGTCTGAATTTTATCATGTAACCTTACGCCAATGCAATTTTGTTAAAATTATTCTGGGATTGATGGGCATGCAGAATGGTCAGTGTAAGTTGAAGTCTGTATCTCCCACTCCTGCCCTCCCTGTGCCCGCTCCTCCTCTCCTCTGCCAGGCTCCACTGGGCTCACATCCAGATTTGTGTCCAGATGACCAGCTCTGAAGAAGGCCAGCGGGGTGAGAAGAGCTTGGCCCCTGCCCCCCTCACCATCCCGGGGCAGAGCTGGCGGAGCGGCGCGGATGGCCCTGGTTTGCACCTTTGGAGGGGGGTTTCCACTGCTCCCTGTTCACACACTGCAGACCAAAGACTAAGTATGACATTCCGGAAAAATGGGCTTAGTGTCTGCTTCTACTAACTGACGCGGTGGTTCAGCGTAGCATAATCCTTCTTATTTGTTAATTGCAGAATATTCTTGCTAATCTTAGATGATCAGTTTTTTGTTTGTTGTAACCACATAATAATCCTGGGTATAGATAACCAGCCACACTTTTGTCTCTTTCCTACCACCACAGAGTACAGGGTGAATTCATGTTAATTAATAATCTAGAAAAGTGAAATATAGCACAAGTACTTTTACTATTATAACTGTAGCTTTATATTATGTTTTGTCACCGCCCTTCCCATTCCCACTTTATAAGCACATTTAACAACTTTCAGAGAGTTTTGCCATCATGCTACTGCTAATAACAACTAGCATGCTACCAGCACACCACCTCCCTTCCTGGTTCTTGGAGGATGAAAAGGCTTTATAATCAGATGCAGACAGCACACAGCGGTCTTTCTGCAGTGTCCCGTGCTGATGAGGGGTATCATGGCCGGTGAGCGGCATCCCAGGGAGTCCCTGTTTGTCCTGGGACAGACTCTGGGTGAGAGGTGTGTTTACCTCAAAACAAAAAGCAATATGGCTGCAGCTGTGAGCTGCTATGTAAACTGCAAACAACACACAGACACACGCGCATAAACATACACAAACACACACATACTGCAGCAAATCAACTCACACAGAGATTTCACTACTGACTACAGCACTAGAGCAAGGCACCAGGCTGCAAGGAATTTAGATGTACTATATTTATTTTCACTGGTTTTAAATGAGTAATATTGACAAAGACGATTTCTGTTTTCCTGTTGTTGTTTTTTTGTATTTGAAAATTATGTAGTGCCTAATTGTATCGTATTCTTAATATTTTCCATTAATTCAATTGAAATGAATTTCAATCTGTGTTCTGTTTTGGTTGCATATTCAGATTATTTCCTGCTCCCCTCCCAAAGACCAAGCAAACATTTTTCCAGCCATTAACCCTTTGTTCCAGCGGGACCCCGTCTGTTCAGCCCAGTGACCCTGACGTCTGTGGGGCTTACACTTGTGAGGTGAGCCCCCCTCTACCAGAGCCCCAGTCCAGATCTGAGCCAGTGCACACAGCCCCTGTCAGTGAGATGCCACTTCCAGCTCCTGACCACAGCTGGGGCCTGACCTGCTCACTCACACCCGGAGCGGTGAAGCACAGCCCAGCCTGCTCGTCCACGGAGGCTGCCTCTGCCCTCCGGATGAACCCTCCTCCTGGACCACAGCTCATGGGGGGCAGGATTAGACTTTGGACCAGTGTGTGTGTGAATATGTCAGTAATATATATATTTTTTTACAGTATATGTCAATGTAAACTGGTATTTTAAAGTGTTCAGAATCAAATGATTATAATATATTAGTCTTGCAATGAGCCTATGTCTCTGTGTATGAATATTTGTTAAGAATGTTTAATTTGTCTCATCTGATGTTAAGAGGGTGTTCCAGGTTTGCCTGTGGGGCAGCAGTAACTCTGGCTGGAGTGTGTGTTACTGTTGTGTCCTTGGGCTCAACACTGCATGCAGCTAGCCTCCAGTGTCTATGCACAATATATGTTTTTGTGAGGGCAAATTGTTGGAATTTAGAGCCCATGACTACTATTTTGTGCGTTTACAGCATATATGTTCATTAACATGCACTGACCTGTTTCCTGTTTTGGGCACAGCATACAGACACTTACAGCTTTCACTGACAGATTTTTATTTGATGTTATCACTTTCTCTTTGAGTGTTACTTAATGTGCAGTCCGTTGCCCTTCCTCATACAGACCCCTCTCCATTTGCCTGGGCTTGGGACAGGCACAGACACTATACAAACTTCTCATGAAAAAATAATCTTCACTCCTCTTGGTCTTATATATGGACCACCTCCCCTTCGACCTCAAAGACTCCCCCTCCCATCATGCACCTGTTCAGAGTCCTGTCCTAACCTGCTCTTATCCCCCCTACACCACGGCACCTTCTAAAAACAATGTCATCTTTCAACTCAAACCCACTCAGATACAAGAAATTTAATTTCCAACAGTAATTAACACAATCATTAAAGTTGGTTTATTCTGATGGATTTATGACTTTGTGTTAGACTTTATTAAATGTGACAAATGACTCATGGGGTGGTGTGTAGTAGAAGTATATACGCTGTGTACTTTGTGTGCACTAAGCGCAGTTTAGTAGTCGATTGTAGTCAGAGACAGACAGGGCAAGTCCTGGTCTAACCCGTCATTTGGGGACTGGAGCTGTCGGGACTTGTTGAGCTCTGTATTAGGTGCTCTGGGAAGGAACTTATTATTGTCTGCTAAGCAATGGAAATAAGGTTTGCATTGATTGTATTAATCATAAATATACTAACTCTCATTTTGAACCTGATGGACCAAGAAAGTTGACCTGATTGGTTCAACATGGTGACTTTTATGGTGATGGACGGGAGTTAAGCCAATAAAAATTAGACTGTCAGAGGCAGAAGATGGCAAGAGTATAATTTTAATTTCATACCAAAAAAACATACTACATACTGCATTAATTGGAATGAAATGTTGCCCACCTCAAATTGCAATTCACCTTCCAGGTTTTTGGCTACACATCTGCCTTAGAACTGACTAATGTGATTCTCAATCTGCAATCACTAGTCACACACAACAGGCAATAACACAAATACCTTGACCACATCACTGCAGACGGTGCACCAATCCTCCTCTCAGTCTCACACTCCATCCTCCCCTCACTGATGGACAAGACCCCGAGATACTTGAAATCCTCCCCTTGTGGCTGGGCCTCCCCATGCACCTGGAATGGGCGAGCCACCTTTTCCTGATTGAGAACCATGGCCTCGGATTTGGAAAAGCTGATATAATGACACAAGTGAGATATAACTTTAACTTGTCTTCTATCTCACCCCTTCCTATTTAGTCTATCTGTTCAAACTTCAACATCCTTCCACTTTTTTTTTTCTATACCTTCTCAGTCCATTATGTGAAAACCTAAATTAAATACTCACCAACCTCTGACTGGTATGTGTGTATATGTGTGTCTATCTCTGTTTGACAGGGCCCCACTCACTAAAAACAGGTGGAAAGGTAAGGCACAAAGTCATATTTTCACCAAAGCAGCAGACAGGTCCACTGAAGGTGTTACAGTTTATTTTTTGGTGTGTGGGTGAAGAGCAGTCAGAGCTACTTCTTCTCTCCTTGATCAGTCCTTGTGTTTACTTGCTCCACACACCCCCTCCTGGTCCCCCTGAGCTGGACGTCCCAGGACGAGAAGGGCAGAGACAATAGGTGAACTGTGTTGTCCCGAAGCGCTGTCACACACAATGAGCACGTCCATGTGGATTAATGTGGCGCGAAGGCGGTGCAGGGGCTAATAGCTTATTATAGAGTGCAAAGTGACAGTGTGATCAGGAGACAGGCCAGAGGAACAAGCCCAGAGGAACCAGCCCAGATTAAGCAACCCAGAGGAACCAGTGTAGAGGAACCAACCGAGAGCAGGACAACACCTGTGTGGGACAGCACCTGTCCATGGGTTCTGCTGACCAACAGTTCAGAGGTTTAGAGAAGTGGACATTAGACAGTTATCCATATGTTAATGTAAAACTTGCTTTAGTTCAGTTTCTTTGCCTCTTTCTCAAGGGGAGCTCCTTAAACATTTCTATATATCAACATTGTAATAGTTTGTGGTGATCACTGTGATATGGCCCAGGGGAGCAGTGGAAACACAGACATTTGCTTTTTGCTAAAAGCCGCCTCCACTGACACTGTTGTCGATTACCTTGAGCTTTGTCTCACAATTGCAGTATCCCGTAACTTATATATTGGCGATTCTTTATCCTCTGTTTTCTTGTTTAATGTGTATTATTACTGATGTACAAATCATCTGGGTGTAATTAGGTTTTTAAAGATTCATTTTCCAGTTTGACTGTACCCCTGTTTGGGAAACCCTGTCCTAACTCAACCTCCCTTGGCCTTTATGTGAGTGCGTGTCTGGGTACAGTCAGACTGGGCCTGTGTGATGGGAGAGTAGTTGAGGGTCAGCGGGGCATTTGAGTTCAGAGCCAAAACAACATAAACTGTCCTGGCATCACTTCATGTGTGGACTGGTAATGTCAGAGCAGGTCTGATATGGCCAAACACGAGTGTTTACTTGTTGTAAAGTGCATCATTTTCTCAGTTTCCCGTTTCTTAAACTGAGAAAATGATGCACTTTATTTTTCTGAAAAACTTTGTGCAACTGCATTGGAAACCTTCATTTTTGACTAGCCACACATATGTGGATTGTGCAAACAGAATACTGATAAATTCTTATTAGTTATTTTTATTTTTGTGTGTGAACAGGAATTGCTTTTTGACTGACTTCATGACTGATTCACTTGACTTAGATGTGCAGCTAAAAATATTAAAAATAATTTTAGTCAATAAAAGTGATATTTCCTGAAAAGAATGTACAATGTTTTAAACGTGCACACTGACAGCTAAAATCACCGCACCTGAAAGAGTTAGAAGATTTTTATGAATGAGATGTTTGAGGAGCACAAAGGGTTAATATAGTCCATTTCTGTAATAACTGGCCTGTCCTGCGTCTCATTGGACTGCACAGTTTCCATTGTGCAGTGCCGGTGCAGGTGTGGATATGCTTTGTTACCCATAATCCCCGTCCTGAGAGTGGACTCTGTGAGTGTGTTTGACGTGGCCCAGCGTCCTGGGCCTTTGCTCCTGCTCTGCAGAGCTGCTCGCGTCCTCCCAGCCGCTCATGGGATCTGACAGGCGGAAAAATAATGAACAACACCTCAACCCGCCACTGACCCTGCCCGCCTCACCCTCCGCACACCGGGGGGCACTCTACCACTTAATAGAGCCTTCAGCATCAAACCAGACAGCCCCTCCCACAACAGGCATGTCTTCAACTTTCACAAGTACGCTTCATAATATTCAGTTAGTGAGTTGCAAAACACTAGATTATCAGGCTAAATTCAGAAAAGGTATAGCTACAGTTGAACTTTTGCCACACCTCTGTTCTCTCTCCTCTTCTGCCCTATGCAAACATTTCACTCTCCTCTTGTGTTGTTGTTTTTATTGTTCAGTTTTTTAGTGAATTGCTTGATTGTTTTTATTGTGATCTTTTTTACATCCTTTATATTATATTATCTATTGTATCACATTTCTGAACCACTACAAATGTACTGAACAGATTGTCATCACTTTTTGCACCACTTGTCTCGTACATGTCTGAGTGGTCTGCACTGTCCAAAAGGCCTTTCTGCCCATATCCCTGGTGGAGCCCCGATGACCCCATTCCTGTGCCCAGTGACCGCTCAGTGACTCCTGCTCTCCAACAAACACTGCTTCAATAACAAAACACACTTCTGACCTTGGTTCAGTCTGACAAAGAAAAAACATGTTTTAAGTATTGTTGCTGTATTATCTTTGGCCAACCTCAGAGTCGGCACTGGCCACATGCCCACTCAGAATGTTTACACTAAATGTAAACTACAGCATCTGATGTGATACATCTCATTTCTTTCTGATCAGGACTGCTCAGTTTACTCAAATTAGAGTTTGCAGTTGGCATGCCATTTAAATAATATTATAACTCCAGAAATCTGATATTAATCAGATTTCTGTGTGCATGTAAACAGGCAGTGACACTGCCTTCATTGACATGATGTGACCCCTATGAAAACATAATAAATGCTTTGCCAAATGGATGACAATCTTGTAAACTCCATCTGCTCATTTCATGTTGGACAGTTGAGCCAGTGAAACGGTGTCGCCCACAGACACATGAGCAGTACATCCTTCTGCTTTGACTGGGAATCGAATGTCCACTGATTTTATTAAGGCAAACTCTCCAACTCTGTGTCACTTCAAACCTTGTCAGTAAAACATTTAATTCAAGAACTGTTCACAAACTAAAATGTCTAATGACATCAGCCTTTTACTCTTATGTAATAGAAGATAAACTGTATCTATTACAGAGAAGGAAATAGTTTGCTACTGTGATATAACTGTAAATGTGAGGAAGCCTTGGCACAATAACACAACATCGTAAATTAAAAATGAGTAATGCATCTGGTTTAGGGCACTAAAAAATCAATCCCATAATAATATGACCTTGAATCGTTTTAGATTGATCTCTTTGAACTAGTCCACAAAGTTATTATTTTATGTTGCAAATTACTTGTCCAAATATATATTTTTATGGTTGTGGCCTGAAGTATAAAGTTATAAATTATATTACTGTGAGAACACTAATTTGGTTTGCACACATTTCATTGCAGATAAATGGTATTTTCACAGTGTGCGCATTGTGTCCTGGTTTGACAGTGGAGTGGGCTCTGTACTGTCCTCATGTAAACCATCACACTGGAGTTTCCTTCACCCTACTGTGTCTGTCTCTGTGCACTCAGTGCTTCTAACGCTTCTCTCCACGTCCCCCTAAGATGTCTCTCATTTGCCGTCACATCTTCCCCAGTGCATTATATGGGGGGAATCATTTGGGTCAAGGGTCCTGTCAGGTCTTTTCAGGACACCCACATACAGTATCCCGTCCTAGAGCATCCATTTTAGAGCTTCTTCTTCCCACCACCGGACCTAGGACACTACAATGGCGCTTTTCAGATGTCACCCAACAGATCTGACTGGGTGCCAAATTGGGACAGGATTTGAGCTTGTCCCGAAGTGATCAAACAGAACTTGGGTCAGTGGATCTACCTCTAATTATGAGTGTGCAGTCTCAGGACGTCACACAGTGGGTGGTAGAAGGAACAGTTTGACTGACGGTGCCCCTGCATCAATGTCTAGAAGTAAATATCAGAGCTCTTTTTGTCCACCACAGGGTTTAAACTAAGAAACTAATAATCTGCATCAAGTTCACCAGAGGTGACATAGTATCCAAAATGCCCACAGCCCCTCAAACTTTTAACCAAGAGACATGGAAAACCTGAGCCTGTAAATGATGTATTCAGGGGCTAAACCATTACAGCCACATAAGATGGAAAAAATATTCTCACTCCTGAAGAGTGGCGGTTTTAAACTTATGCAAATCTGTAATTATCACTAGGTCATTAAACATAACATATTAACATAAATGTTACATAAATATAAACTTTTCTTCACTACAGATAATAAATAAGGTTAGTTAATGTTGGGCATTTTATAGTGACAATAACAGAATTGTAAATAAATGCAAAATTACAAATACAACATTCAAAAGTATAAATAAATAAATAATCTACCCATATTGAAATCTTTCTACATAGTTGCCTGTGTCTGTTTGTTTCAAGTGTGTTAATCTCATTAATTCTGTTCTAACACATGCATGCATACATTACACACATTATACACATTATACACACACAGCACAATGTAAATGCATAATGAGCGTAGCACATACGTGTGCATTAGCACTGGAGACGGCCGTGTAAAAAGGTCAGAGTCAAGTCAAGAGTATTTTATTAAAAGATGAAGATAATTAGTGGGTCATTGTTTTAATGAGCCTGAGGTTAACCTCAGGTCATGACCCCAAACCCAGTGTTTTTATATTACATGACGTATGAGGTGTCAATAAATATATTCAAATATTGAGACTCACTATAACAAGTGCATGTAGATTCTAAATCAATCAGAAATAAGTCATATTTAAACTGAAAATCATACAACCAAAATGACCATTGTTATGAGGAATGACACATATTTGTTCTATTACTTCATTGAAGTCCTGAGGACTTGGTATGGGGCACTGTGTCTCATATTTGTAGAGTCAGTGAAAGTGTATGTAAGCCATGCATAAGCACATGTAATGTTTGCTCTTTTACTTCTAAATTGCGATAAACCATTATGTGATTGTCCCTAATCTTCTCACTGTGGGTGGCTCCTGCGTCTCCCTGGTTACAGACGATGCAAGCAAATTTCCTGATTAAGAACACTGGCGGTCCAGAGTTTTCAGGGGGATGGGGACCCTGACCTCCTGCAAACATACAGCCCTTATGACTAAAGGCAGAATAACAGTTGGTCTTTTGTTTCATGACTTTCTTGGAGGCTGCAGATCTGTGCCATGTGACTGAGATGTTCACCTCAGAGCTTCAGTACGTTATGACTGTTGAAGTTGTTCGTCTGCACTTTGAATAAATATATTCAGTCACATATTAAAATTAAGTGAGAAGAAATGAATAAAATTATTAAATACATTTGTAAACTATTCCAAAACATGTACATCACATTTTACCAATAAACAAAAAATATATAATATAATTTGTTAAATTGTTTGTGGCACTATTTTTTATCACTAAACGCATGAATATGACAAAGTTTCTTTCTATGTAATTTTTTTTACAAATTTTGAAATTAGATTCTAGACATAATGTGAAAAGAACATAATTTATTATGGGGAAAAACACACAGTTTAAGTTAAAATGGACACTGGAATTTGAAAAAAGTGGTCCAGAAACAAGCAAAGGCCACATTGTTCATATCAGAAGAAAATATGAAGCATAATCAAGCATCAGTCAACTTTTACAAAAATATACATTTATTATAGGCATGTGTTCTGTACATCAGCAGTAGTTCAGTCAATATGAAAGAACATAAGGCAGGATTTGTGTGGTACAAACCTATAGTACTACAGTATACTGCATTTGGGCACATGGAGACTGGGCACTTTGAAGTATCTGAGGTAACAGTGGTCGACAAAGGCAGCTAAGGCATATTAGTGAATGAGTATCAAATAGAAACAAAGAATAAATTAGTGAGGATGTACCAACCCTCATGGAAATGTGTGAAATATGAAGTGATATATGTGCCAAAACAAAACATGTAAATCACAACTTAGATGTTTAGATGTAAAAAAGTTCTATAAAAGTTCTTTTGAGCTGCTGCACTGCGTGTCTATTACAGCTCACAGTGGCAATGCCTTAAATTACATTGTTTAAATACAGTAAATGGATGATTGTCAGTAGTGTCCCGTGATTGTCTTGAGCACTTTTCAATGGTAAATAAAAGTTAAGTGCTGTTTATGTTGGTGGTTCAGTGCAGTCATTAAGTGCCATCAATATTAATAAGTCTTTAAATGTCCACAGTTGGATCGACACAAGCCCCATTCTGACCAGTGTCTGTGTTTAAAGAGTGCAAAGACAACTCAATTTCATTTGCAATATCCAATGTTCACTGCCTTTCAGATTTCTTGATATTTGTTGCAATAATGAAATTCCAAATTAGTGGAATCATTTGGAATTTTCAAAAGTGGAATTCCTTATTAACTTATTTATTAAAAAAAAAACAAAAAACATGTTCTAAATTTTGCACCAAACTTTTTCATTTAAGAACATCTCTGTGAGTTTCTCCTAAAGCTCAGATCCATCTCGTGGGTAGATCAAGCTGTTGACACTAAAACTGTTGTAAAAATGTCCATTAAATTGTCCACTCTGTCCTCCACTGCTGAGCGTGTTGTAGTAAACTCCTCTGTTGAAGTGCAAGCTGGAGTCCCCGTGCTCTGTCGCCACTGTAACATCCTGTTGCTGCTGTGGTGCATTGTGGGAAGTGTGGTAAGGAGACAGGGCTGCTGTAATATTCCTATTAGCCAACTCACTGACCAGTCCGATTGCCCCCTGCGATCTGCTGGGAGAGCTCAGACTGGACATTGCGCTGTAAAAGTTGTTAAAACACGGTGAGCTCGCCGCGTGTCCCTTGTGGTTTTGGTGATGTTCTTCCAGTTCAGGAGAGGACTGTCCCAGGAGAGATGGGGGGCTTTCGGGGGACTTAAGGGAGGACCCCACTCCCCCAGAGCGCTCTGGGACCTCTTGGACTTTAGAGGAGCTCACAGAAGACACAGGTCCTGACGAGCTCGGGTCTGAGCGACGCTTTCTTTTCCTCCTGAAGTTTCCATTGTCAAACATTTTCTCACAGTTTGGGTCCAGCGTCCAGTAGTTCCCTTTACCTGTAAGCAGAGGAAAAATATTAGAATAAACTAATATTGGATTGAATAGTCACCAATACAAATCAGTAGATACAAAGATTATTGCATTATTTCAATTTGGAAATTTAGGAAATTAAAATAATATATATACAATATAGTATATACATTACATTAGAATTAAATTTGTCTGAACAAATATCAAAGTATGAAATTGTCAACAGATGATTAAAAAGTAAATAGATGACACAATAAATATCCCTGGATCTGAATTTAAAATTTTGCAAAGCAAATTTAATATAATTACAGAATTAATTGCAAATGATATAAAAATGTTTGCAGTACTTAAAGTTTTAAAGTTATGTTTTACAGTTGCCTGTGATTTTACATCCATTCAATTTAAATTCTAAAAGCTGTGATAGGGCCTATATGTGCATATTTTTG
>KN511142.1:7255-19483 GCA_000787155.1 Scartelaos histophorus
ACCTTATGCTTCATGACATCACACAAGGTGAAAGAACATTTTGAGCACTGGATATTTAGACGGAGGCTTACTCAAACATGTGTGAATGAAACAAAACAGAACATGTTTCTCAGGAGGTAAAAACAAGTCAGTTTTGCATAATATAGGACCTTTAATATTATGTTACTTTTTAGTTGTAGCACTAGCCATAAAACAATTGTATATTTGTTTAGAATTGTATATTTTTAGTTTTACATCATTTAATAACCTTCCACTTGACATTGCCAGTCCTTTCTCTTACCTCACCAATATTCTAATTTATTTGTAGTATAAATTTAATTGCTGTTCAGGTCTGTCGATGATGCTGGAAGCCATATTGGACAAGAGTTGTTCTATGTTCTCCTCAGACATGGGGTGACCTCTGCTGGGCTGATGGTGAGTGTCTGCTGGACAAACATTAGTGTTTACATACTGTCTGTGCCTGAGCTGGACCTGCCCTGGAGAAACAAGCCCACAGCACTGAAGCCAGGTCATAGTCTCCCACCTCATAGATTTAGTCTTATAAGTTTTTACACTGTGTGGAGTTGAGAACTTGTCAGACTTAAGAAGAAGAGAGAGAGAAAAAAAGATTAGATTTTATAATATAGGAACTTTGGTTTACATTTTGGGAAATGACCGTAAATCCCAAAAAATGAAAGGAGCAGAGCTGGGTGATTTCTCTTTCTATTTTCTACATAGATGGATATTAGTCTGGTGTGCAAACCGTCTGCTGCGTTTTAAGTCCCGTCAAATGTGATTATGCAATCAGATTTGTTTTTTTCAGTGATGCATGTGAAATGAAGGAGCTCCATTGTCATCTATCGTTTACAATATAAATTTTTTCTCATCTCAGATTAAGAGAGTTTAGTGCTTGGATCACTAATTCTGCAGAAATCTGTGATATTTTTCAGTCCCCTGTGATATTTTTTCCCTTATCTGTCAAACCTGTCAATCATGCCCATTCGAAAATGACTCACATCCTCGTAAAGTATTGAAGAAGTTTATATTCTGGGTCCCAGGCAAGGAAAAAATGCCGTCTGCTTAAAATGACATAAAGTGCATGATGAAGGATAACTGGTGGCAAAGTGGTAGAGCAGTTATATTAAACCCAAATCAAACATTTCAAATATGTGTACATGACTTAACACATAACTAGCTCCAATCACACTATCAAACAGTATATACATATAATATTTTATTATATTTAGAACTAGGTGTCTCCACCCACTGTTGAACTCCATCCAAGTGCCTGTGTAGTGTGTAGGTTGGCAGCAACAGTACAACACTGATCTAATGCCAAACACTAATATACCATTTTTAATATATTGGCCAATCAACTGTAACATGCATCAGAAATTAGTCCATTAATTTTACTTTAGAAAATATACATTCAGAGTGAGTGGAGGGACAGATTGACAGCTGTGGGTCTTTTCTGCACTATAAGCTGAAGGTTGATGCGGTCATGACCCTACACTGGACTGGAGCTTGTCCATTCCCTGACACATGACATAAACAGCCAGGACCCCTGCCACACTCCCCTGAAGAGGCAGTCACTGTGGGCTAAATGACCCTGACAGCCTTCCTTCTCCTCCATCCAAAGTGCCAATTTCCTCCCTGCTCTCTGGAGACACAGAGATCATGTTGATAATAATCACTATGTACTATAGGTGACCCCCCTGACCACCGCTCACCCATGAGACCTGCCAAGAGCGTTGTGCGTGATGGGTGACGGCATAGCTAATGGGTGCAAGAGTCGTGTGTTCTTGCAGTGTCAGAGGGCTATGTGCTTAAACTACTAAAATGGACTACAAAAATATAAATTATTAGTGTAAAAAGAGTGTTCCTGGGCATTTCAGTAAAAGAGCAATGTTGGATTTGCAGAGCATGACATTTGTATTAAAATCATGGGTTATTAAATACAATGAATATAAAGCTTTGCAGCGTTCTCACTGTGATAAAGGTCCCAAATTAATTTAGCTTTTCCAGGGTTTTTTGAATTATGTGTTGATACTTTTTCAAATATTTTGTGGGAAATGAGAAACTGTGCCTGCTTAATTGACTCATTTTGATTAGCAATATGGCACTAACTAATAAGTAACCATTTTAAATACAATTTGCCAACTGAAATTACCAGACTTAATTTTTTGGGAATGCCTGGGTAGTGTAAACAAGCAGTAATTCTTGTTTATTTAAGTAATTATTTCACATTTTTATAGCACATTTTCAACTAACTATATTTTATTCTCAACTATATTTTGCCCAATAATTCTTTGTTTGCCAGAACAAGCACGATGACCATAGACTATATATATATATAAATGGACATATTTTTGCATTCCGAATTGAAAGTGAACATGGGGGCACTTCCGGCTCCATTGACTCAGTTTCCAATTTACTTTACATTGAAAAATTGTTGCTGGCTCTGAAAGTCAATTGGAGTCACATATACAGTGTGTGGTGGCCCCGCATATATGCACTACAGCTGTACCACTGAGCCACATTACAGCCCCGTGTTACATTGCACATCCAAGCAATGTGAAGGTAAAAATGAGAAATGTGTTTATTATCAATTATCGCACCCGCATTTTTCCAGCACATGCAACCCAGCTTTCCAGATGGCTGTTTCCTATCCCCACCACTTTGCCCATTCAACCACAACTCAGATACCAACGCCCCATAAATAATAACTGAGCATGTCCTGCCTTATAAAATGCTACGGGATGATGCTATGGCTTCATCCCAAATATCAACAGCTGTTCAGTGCTGGAGCCTTAAACGTGTCCGCTCCGATTTAATAAAGCTAGATTTACATAGAAACGCATGGTCGGAAATCCATTTATTATCATATGGAGGCTCTCAGAACAGCAGCAGGCACTTAGCAGGGTCCAGGCCAGCCCCAATGAAGCGTACTCTCGGGGGGGGTAGAGTTGGGAGAGGGCTGGCTCCTTGCAGGGCTGCTGGGAGACCCCCCTCTGACAACATGCAGGGATTTGGGAGAGGCGAGGGGCCATGCTGAGCTGTTTGTGTCACTAGAGGATGGTACGGGAGAAGCCTGCAGACCAGAGCGTGGGAAAAACAGCCCATGCAGAATACATAGGACAGTGTTGGGAAACTGCCTGGAGCTATGTGTGTGACTGTGTGATCTGTGTTTATAGCTGCTGCGCAAATAGACTTGAATCCTCATTGGAGCTAAAGTGATATCCACAGCCAGAAAGGGAACATGGGATAGTTCAATTATTCCTTGTTGCATCTTTGTATTCTAAATTAATGTTTGTTATAATGATAATGTAGTAATCTAACCAGCCTCCAGGTGAGCAAAAACATTTGACTATTTTACGCTTTATTCATTTCCTCATACTTGGTTGTGGTGGTATTGCTATTCTTTATTTAACCAGGAAAGTCCCGCAGAGATTTGGAATCTCATTTTCACAGGAGCCTTGCTCCCAGAGGGGAGCACTGTACATGTTTTTGGGGGTTGGAAACTGGAGCACCTAGAGAAAAACTAATCAGGCACCGGAAGAACATGCAAACTCTACAAAGACGGGCTTTCCTTTGAGCTGTGAGGCAAGAGTGCTAACGGCTGCATCACTGTGCTAGTTAAATACATCTTATGCTATTGATGTATTCTGTGTTTTGTATGTCTCAGGGACTGCAGATGGAAATTAGCTCTGGGAGCTATAATCTGGTACAAAGCATCTCTTCAATGTTTCTTTGATTAATGCTCCTGTACATGGTCCCTGTCAAATAAACTATTCTATACATACTAATCTTTCCACCGCTGCCCTGGGAAAGAGAATGATAAAAGTGGATGGATGGATGTCTGCCAATCAGCTGCTTGGGTCTTTCCGAATCTCCATTCAACACTGGTTGGAGCAATGATAGAACCAACAATTTTTGGGTTTGTGGATGGACACTCTAATCATGGAGCCACTGTTTGATGATATACTCACAAATCATTCAAAATGATGTTATTTCTTTTTCAACTACTTGGAACTCTAGCCTGGAGGAAACCTGAGATGGTGACTTAGACTTACACAAATGTTGTTGATACACAACAAAGAGAAAAAATATCATACATTGTGTATGGTAATACATTCTAAATACAAAAGACAGTAGCAAGTAGCAAGAGACAGGCGTCAAATAAGGCATAATTATATATAGGTGTATGTACAAGTAAAAATTTAGCAAAATATAGTAATGAAAAGTAATTAAAATATATCTCAGCTATACACAATGACATAAACACAACACCACATGCAACCACAACCACACAAGATACAATTTTGATTCACTCCTCAAATATATAAATACAAATCTGTTTTTTTTTTCCTTTTCTCAGCATTCTCTTCCCCTTCCTCTCACCCTTCTACCATATTCACTTCAGTTTATGCAATGATTAATATACATAGATGAAATGAATTCCTACATATGCAACGATTGCAGCTGCATACATTAAAGCTAAGCACCACTGTGAGCGGGCTGTACATCTGGAGACTGCACGGAGGAGGACGTCTTCATCAGGCTTTGACAAATATTAATTATTCTTGGCCAGTGCAAATATGGCGCCCACTGTAATAAAGCAAATATCCCCTTTTTGTAATGTGTGTGAAACCCTATTAGCAATGCGCAGAAGCCTCTCTCAACCAACATGACAAATGCTTACCCTTTTCTACCAATTACTCCCTAGTCTGCGCTCATTGTTCTCGTTGACAATAATGGCCCAGATCTAAATCTCCTTGACCCATTTCATTTGAAGTTTCTCAGCAGTACCAGACCTGCATACGCCTGCTCTTTCTCCCAAGTTTTTTGCCCTCTGCTGCAGCCAGTGTCGCCTCACACGGTTCTCCAAGGCCACCAGGCGATGGCAGTGTTGCTCCACTGTGAACGCTTGGACGCAGGACGGCGATAAATAAATAAATAAAAACGCAGCGATATTTGTTCCGTTCTCCTTTGAGTTTCACTTAAATTTCGTAACGCTTTGCTCTTGACAAGCAAGGACATCACCTCTCATGAAATCAATGCGGCAGCCAATGGACAAGGGGATCTCAAAAGTATTCGAATACGGCTGAATGCTTGTTCTTTCTTCATCAGGTATGTGGGGGAGTTTGCTATCCCCCAAGGCTTGCGTTTGGGAGAATTCAGTTCCCAGTAGTTTTTTTCACCTACAAAGCATGAAAATCCTATCTGCAAAAGCTCCTGGAAACTTGATCGGCTTCCTGCGGAGAGTGCTCTTCGCTCTCCTCTTTGAAGGTCATTGGGAGACGGAGCGGTGACTCAGTCCAATACAAGACACCAAACGAGCAGCTGCTACACACAGGAGGAGCGGACAATAGTAGAGCTTACAATGTGCAAGAGGAATAAATAGTTGCATTGACCTCGCTGTTCCCATCTGCTCTACAGTATTTACGTCAAAATAATATGGTTTTGTAAGAACAGAAGTAAAAATTGTTTCGGTGTAACATCTACAAAAGTTCTTGGAATTTGAATTATTTTTTATCTTTACTGTGAACTGTGCACCTTGTATAGGGACTTGCTTTATCCACACAGGTACAATTACAGTAAGCAGGTTAGACCAAGTTAAGCAAAGGATGTAAAACTAGAACAACTTTTCAGATAGTTTAGCCGTGTCCTTATAATTAGCGAGGGAGTGACTCTCGAAGTTCTTACTTAAAGGGCTCCGCTATTTTCTGATTTTTGTTATACTGTTGTTTCCTCATCAGCAGAGTTTTACACATGTTTTTAACACACAGACCCATAGTTCATCTTTCAAACTGAAAACCGTCTTGTGACTTCAAAACGGTGAAACTCCATACAACTTTTCTTGAATGATTTGGCAATTAATTGGGTAAAATTGTTCAAATGAAACTGATCAAAAGGTAAAATGTAGATCTTAACCTGAAAATCATCACTTCATAACATGTGTTTTTGGGATGTAGACAGAGTAAAATCACACATTTGTGAATGAAACAAAACACAACAACACAAAGCTATATTCGCTGATGATTCTATACATTTAAACATTATTAAGATTTACATGATGATGTTAGCCACACTAACATCAGGCTTACTACCTCAACCCGGCCCTCCTCTCAGCCCCGTGCACCCGTCCTGCTTGTTTTCACCCACTTCAGTCCGCTAATGAAATGTATGCGCAGTGCAAAAGAGGCGATTAATCAGAGCAGATGTGTATGTAGGTGAGCCAGATTACGTCTCCGCTGTCTGCTCTATGGATGGAACCAGGGACCCACAGGCCTGTCACAGCCCACACATGCGCCAGACCGGCCTTATTACAATTAATTTGCCTGTGTCGAAATGTCCTCGCAGGCAATCATGTCTCATCTCAGCCAACAACAAAGAGCGGCTGCAGCCTTGTTCGGTGTGACAGCTGCTGAAATATGCAGTGACAACGCGCCGCAACAGAAAATACCATTTATTTTGACTCGCTCGTGAATGTAGTTAAATGGGAAACCTTTATGGCTATTTTTCCAGTCCTCTTACAGTGTAGAGGTGTTCATAGGAATGAGCAAGACTCTAAGAATACGCTGACCTTGGTACTGATACTATACTATAACTACATGTTATTTGTCCAACCTTCTTATCCAAACACCAATAGATGATGGCGTCTTTTCAGGGACCAGGAAAGGTTGATAATGCTAGAATTATTTATATAATGCCGTAGTTTCTTGTAGGCATATAGGAGAAACTCACATTGCATTTATTTTCAAAAATTAATGCTGTTACCTCCCAAAAACATACCTGTTCATTCACACGTTTGTCTACACCCTCAAAGCTCAAAATGCTCTATTCCACCTTGTGATGTCATGAAACACTGGTTTTCAAGCTAACGGCTACCTTTTCCCTTTGGTTCAGTGTAACTACAGGGCTGATCCAATGATTCTAGTGAATGAAGTTTAAAAGCACGGTGAAGTACTTCCTAAGTCTAAGTACTGTTTGAGATCTGAATATGCAGGGTTAAACATGTGTGAACAAATCACAACTCCAGGTATGTTTGTGATGAGGAAACAACATTGTAACGTAGGTCTTAAGGGACTTTTGAAGGCGCAGCTTCTCTGGTATGGGGTTTTTTGTCTCCATGGGTATGTTATTGCTTTTTCTGAAATGTCCCACAGTACAGTAAAGTATTCACCTTTTCTATATGATTCATTCAGTTACAGGTGACTTTACAGGGCACAAAAATACCTTGTATGAAATGCTTTTTTGCAATGCAGCCTTCATCTTACCTTTTAACTTGGTCTGATGGCATCACCTGAATGCCATAGTGTAGAATCTTCTGACACAGAGATATCTCCATAGCGACCCTACATCAGAAAAGTTACATAGTGCAAACCACTTTCCTGCTTCTGTTCTGTTATTGACATTTAAGTTAATGTATTTCTACCCATTTTGGAACTGAAAAAGCTGAAGCTCGCTCAAGAATCTTATGAGAAAAACACTGTTAATCTCAACGGTCTAAACGTTTGCTACTTCATTACACAACAGCAGTGACTTTTGACCTTTGATATTGTGTTGTGAAATCAACCCCTTTCATACAATATAATCATATTATGTCTGATATTTACCGCATGCCCGTGAATTGTTCTGATCTCGTATAATGCTTTTTCTCTTTCTTATCAACAACATTTCATCATCCCGAGGGCTAAACCATTAATCGCGTTTGTGTGGTAAACTAAATGCCCCTTGAATGTTGCCTTCTTTATGCTTTGAGATTAAATGCATATTTTTTATTTATATATCTCTATCTATATATCTGAGAGTCAGCGCCACTTCAGCTTGCTCATTGCCCCTGTTTCCTCGTCACTTTTGGAGTTGCTTGGCTGATTAGCAGAAGATGAGGCTGAATTGGAGACTGCGTGTCTTTGGAGTGTTTTGGCCCGTTGAACCATAGCTGTCTCATTTAAGGCTAAACTTAACTATCGTACATTTGTTGCTTAATGAGATGTCCCGCGTTCTCAAATGCAAACTGGACTTGTAACTTTGATTTAAAACCTCCCACATAATTTCTGATACTTTTTCCATAGAGCTGAAATGACCCTTTAAACAGTTTTTGCTGATTACCTGTTGATGGTGGTGTTGTTGGTGATTTGGAAATGTGAACAGACCTATAAAGCATGTGTGAAACAAAACATAGTGAGGTAACATGGTCATGGTAACTTATGAGTCAAGAGTCAATTTTGCATAATTTTGGACATTTGAATTTGTATGAAAACAGTGGTATGGTAACATCTTTTTTTAACACTATAGTAGTTACAAGCCATTCCATCTAATCTAATTGTCATTCCAAAAATACAGAAATATTGCTGGATGTCATTATACCATAGAGACACAGAATGGGTGAAATGACCTGCCCAGAGGCACAACAACAGCTGAATAGAATAGACTTGAACCCCACTCTATTTACGAGATGATTTTCTACCTTCTTTCCTATATACCCCTTGCCTACAGTATATCTGACCCATTTCTAAGCAGTTACTTAGCGCGTGCACAGAACGTCCCTGCCTGGTGCTGTAGGTGCTAACAGGCAGGCAGTGAGGTGTGGGATTACAGTCTGTGATGTGTCAATGCACCTTTAAACACTATTACTTTATACTTATTGCCTTATTGCATTTCTGCCTCTTCTTCATATTTGGTCTTAGAAGTTGTAACAATTGGTCAGAACTGGATAAGATTTTATGTAACTTTCCTGGTGCAAGGTCCAGGTTCACCACCTGCTTGCCTTCTTATGTAGATGTCATTGCTCTGCCTATGTTCAAGAGATGCTCTGTTGTTTAAAATACCTAGAAAAGTATTACTCTCAAGACAGATAAGTTTAATGTCATACTGTGGAACATTCCAGATGGAGCAATAACATCTTTTTTGAGACAAGCAAGTGGCAAACCATCAACCAGAAAAGTTACATGCAACCTTAAAATCCCATGTTATGTCAGTTTACCTTTCATACGCACCATCATACGCACCAGCTGACTTTCCTTGGGTTATATGCTGTGGTCTTTTCTCCTGTGCCTAAACACGCTGGTGACAGCAGAGGAAAAACTTTTTGAACGACACAGACAGACCCGAGCTTTGCTGTGCAGACAGAGGCAGGAGGAGACGTGTTGATGATAATAAGTTGATCCAAATTGCCTTGTCAGACGAAAGTGTCAAACAGTAGCTCTGCAGCGCCCATTCATGCAAATATATGTGATCTGACCATACACAGTCCTTTACTTTCACCGTGGACTGCATAGAATGGCCTGAGGTTGGCCACGTTCACACCAGACTGTATCTGTATGTACTGGAAAAGTCCACGACAGTCGTCCACCAATGAGGCTGATTTGAGCGTACCCCCCCAGTCCAGGACCTTTTTTTTGGTCCCAGTCTGCCCCTGGTTCACATCACACTATATGGAGAGGCCATATACTGTGGTCCAGAATGTGACATGTTCACACCAGCCCAAGTTTCTCGGCGCCAATGCCTTTTTACGTCAACCTAAGCAGTGGCAATGTGAAACTCCAAGCCATTGTTTTTAGCAACAATCAGTCCAAACCATTAACTTAATGCCTTAACCATCAGTGCTCCAACACAACTGGTTTGCTTTTTCCATTCATATACAAAATCCTAAAAAATAAACCTTAATAAAACACTATGGTACAGATGTAATTCAAGAATCAAATCCATCATAACTGCTCTTTGTACTCTTTTGTGAACTTTTCCACAATAACATTCTACCATCACTAAAAAAACTTGCATGAGCGTCAAACATGGCCCTGACCATCACCCTTCACCTTTCTCTTATTATCTAATCAGTGAATGAATAGCCATTCAATACAAATGAGTAATTGGTAGGAAATGTCCATGGTGCATTCTTAAATAAATACGCTAATTCCCCCTTTTCCCTTCATTTCCCTGTCAGCAGGCTGTCATTTCATCTCCGCTCATGTCTGTAAACTCATAATAAGTGTCATTGTGTTTGTTCAGAACACACATGCAGTGGCACCAACAAGAGAGCTTTGACATTAGCACAAGAATACATCTATTTTCATCCAAATACACTGTCAAGTTAGAAAGAGACTGCTACAAAGCTAATAGTACTTTTTGGTTTTGTATTGGGCCAGAGACACTGAGCTAATTTTGGTCTGCTATTGTTCAGTGTTAGATAGACAGGGGTTTTTTCATGGTGATGCAGAGCCCGATTCTTTAAAATCCAAAGAAATCGATAGTCAGTACACTCTACACATATTATATGGGGCGATATTTATGGCCAATTTTGTACATTTTTCCCAATTATTCAATTGGAATTCGGTGCAGTCTCATCCAATACCTTGCTTTACCACAAACTGGATAAGAGTGTAATCACATTTTTACAGTATTCTCATTAACCTAAAGTGTTCAGGTAAAGCTTTACACATGCTGGTGCCTCCTCAAAAACATAACTAAAGTTGTGTTTTGTTTTATTCACGTTTGAGTAATCCTTTATTATTGGGCCGCCTACATTTCCAAAGCTAGAAATGCTCTGTTCCACTTTTAAAGTTAACAGCTGACTTTCATCTTTAGTTCAGTAGATATGGGCTAAAATCATCCAA
Organism: Scartelaos histophorus; assembly: GCA_000787155.1. Taxonomy (NCBI): domain Eukaryota; kingdom Metazoa; phylum Chordata; class Actinopteri; order Gobiiformes; family Gobiidae; genus Scartelaos; species Scartelaos histophorus. Next base: position 17,854 of record KN511142.1, read on the forward strand.
ATGATTCTAGTGAAGGTGTATGGAGAAGGTGAATGGAGTGGAGCACTTCCTGCATTATCACAGCTTGAGAGAAGAGCTTGGCGTAAATATTCAGGGTTTGTGTGTTAAACGTGTGAAGGGAAACAAAACACAACTTCAGGTATGTCTGTGATATGGAAACAACATTATAACACAGATCACAAAAAACAAGGCCAATAGCTGATATACTAAAAAGTTCAAATATAGCAGCCAAAAGAATATGTTGAATGTTATAGACAACAGGCCTCTTATGCAATTTGTTTGCAACATGCATTTATTTCTTTTGGGATTATTATATCAATAGCATTTTCTTTTTAGCTGATTTTTTAGTGTAATTGAGTAAAATGGCAGGTGATCTGGGGGCCTGCAGCTGCAGCTTCACAAAGGGTTCCCTCTCCCTCAAATTAGAAAAAAAAAAGTCTAGATCATTGTCTTTTCGAATGGATAAATGTTTTTTCCAAAGGTTATTCGCTTTTGTGCAGTCATGTCCAAAATTGCAGCTTCTGTAAGTATATAAAACATTGTACAAGAGTATATTTTAGGTTAGTAACGAACTGTTGCCAACATCTAAATGAATATCCAGCCAAGCTATTAAACATGTTGTATAATCATATATATTCACCACAGAGAGGCACTTTCGTTTTCATAAATATAGCAGCGCTTTAAAACCATATCTTCTTACACTTTCCGAACCCTACCTCAGACCACATATCAAACGCAGTTATATTAGCCAAGTCTGACATCATATTTAAGTTCTTTTGACAGCGCTGTACAGAACATGACATCAAACAGGACCAAAGCTCTCGGGATTCGCCCCGGTGCACCATGGGAGCTTTTTCACTGCCAGAAGTGCTCAAGCAGAACAGAGGAACAGGTAGGTGAGAGCTCTGTGCACGAACAATGGCGGAACTTCTGTCACCAAAGGTCGCAGTATCTGTCACGGAGAAGGAGCATGGCAAAGTTTTACAGACCAAAGCTACAATTCTGCCATAAGGTTGAAAGTAGACTTTGCTGGGTTAAAATTTAAGGCGCTGTACCAGATTTTTGCTGTTTTGAAAACTTGAAAAACAAAATTTGTTTTTTTTAACGGTTTGCAGCGGTACAAAGTTATTCTTCACTGTTCAAATACATGGCAACCCCAGTAATTACATTTTACTTCCTTCTTTAAAGAGCCAATATTTCACAGTTTTCTGATCTACGTTTGGTTGTTTCCTTGTCAAAAAACATTCTCAGGGGTGGGGTTTTGTTTCATTCACACATGTTTAACACATAACCTGGAAACACTGTGCCACCTAGTGATGTCATGTGGTAATATGTGCCTGTCTGTCCATGGGAGTGGATCACTCCTTCACTGTGGTTCTCCTCGAGGTTTCTCGTTTTTTTCCCCACTGGGTTTTTTTTTAGAGTTTTTCCTTGCCGAAGAAGGAGGGTCTAAGGACAGGAGATGCTGGGACAATTATCCATTTGCTGCTTGTTGTTGGACATTCTGTATTTTTGAATTATTAATTAATTACTAATTATTATTATTATTATTTTTTTTTTCTTGTTCTGCTTGTTCTCTAACATTTTTGTTTGCTAATTTAACAATTTTGTGAAGCCCACCGAGATAACT
>KN511142.1:20241-31025 GCA_000787155.1 Scartelaos histophorus
TGTAGTACATTGTGAACTTACAAGCACAAGTCTATTTACAGCAAATGAGAGCCGGCTAGACGGAAGTGTTGCAAAGAGCACTTTAGCTAGTTTTCCCGTCACTCTTCGATCGGCCATTCTGTTACGATTCCTTGTTCATTAGCCATAATACAATAAATGCCCCAGTTTGGCGCTGTTCAAGCCATTAGTGACCTTAGAACAACACTTGATTGAACTCACTCGGGGCACCGTGAGCATGGCCCTTGCACACATAAGGATATGGGCCAAACTCTGGATAGAAGGTCCAAAATATTGAGCCATCTTTGGTAAGAGAAGAGATCAGTGAGTTACATTTTGTTTCGTGACCCGCTGAACTTGGCCGTACTTATTCCTGGACCATTTCAGAAAACTCAGACCAAATCAATTTGACTTGGTCTTCACACTGTTTCTAATGGAGACATTTGCAGGCCCTGGCAGGAGAGGTGTGGGCAATCCACTGTGAAATGTAACCTGTAAGAACAATTTGGAGAGATGTTTTTTGAGGTGTCCTTATGTTGGTGTGAGAACATAATTGTACAGTGATGCCTTGGTGATAAAAGTATTTTTGGTCTCATGAAAGTGAGGAGAAAAAATGGATAGCACAGTTAATTTCTGCGATTGTGTAACTGTTGCCAAAAGTCAACTGACTGTCAATTAATATTTTTATTTTTATCAACATAATTATTTGCAGTTTCAAATCTGACTCATGACTCATCATTAGCTACTTTTTGGCAAAAGCATCTGTTCATCTTGAGCTACTTGTAATATATGATCATATGCATTTTGAGCATAAATAAATACCAAACAAACAAGGGTAGAGTGGTCAAAAACTGTACTCAAGTTTGCCCGACAAGCCAGTTTCTTCTACATTCTGTTTGAATCCAGAGAGGACTGGAACTGGACAATACAGGATGGTAATGGACGATCCAACCACAGCAGCTAATTCATATTACATGGCTCTCAAATGAAGACATCTCTCCAAAACTCTCGTGACATTCAGAACAAAATATATCACTTTTTTTTACCACAGACAAAAATCAGTTCTGTTTTTCAGTCCTTTCAGTTGTTTTTTCCCCCCTTTTATGTGTAAACAGTCATGTTCATGTTTGACATGAGTCTTCCTGATTGGTTAATCCGCCTGTCAATCATGCCCTCTGGAACCGGGGAGACACGACACTGCTCCACATCCACTTGTCTTGGTAAAGTTTTTTCCAAATTGTGTAATTTTGGCTGGTCTGGTAATACTTAAGTAAGAATATTGTTACTTCAAAGTAATATTTAACAAGTACAAGTAGAGAGTACTGCTCCAAGAAATTAGTCAAAATGGCTCCACCAATTACTCAACTTGATCTCGAAGGATCTTTCTCAAAATGCAGTGCTTTTTTTTTTTCTTCACAACCAGGAATTATTTGAACCACATGCAAGTTTAAAACTATGCTTGTAAAATATTTAAATCAGTCTTGGGACAAGTATTGCTTTTTAGAACTTCACACGACCCCATACTTCAAATGAGTCTCTCTTTGAGTGTGTTGCATGTAATCAGACCAAAGCAAATGTCCCAAGTAGTTATGGATGAAATAAGTCTAAGCTTGTCAAGGCACTCGCTAATGGGCCGATGCATTCATTCAGTAATTAGCTATGACATCCAACATGTCAGCCAGATTAAGATTAAATGCATGACAAAAACCACACTCTGATGGATGCCAATAACTTAGAGAAAGATAGTTTGTCTCAGTCAGTGCAGCAAGAAAAAAAGAAAAGTATGTTAAACTCAGAGTTTGTAATGGTACAGGCTTGTCTAGGCTATTGTGTGCATGCAGGGAACCTAGTTTGTTGGCTTATTTATTCATCAGTTTTTGAAGTAGTTCTAACCACATTTTGGTTTAGAACATGGTTATTCACTATTGGAGTAAAAAGGTCATGCAGAAGTCAACACTCAATATTACCTCTAGCTCCCTAGTTATCCGAATTGTGATCTCTACCCATGTTTGTTCTCAGACTTTATTTTTACACAGAAGCCCCCTCCTAAAACTCAAAAACAAACAGTATTTTTAAAATATATGAAAATCTCAAATAATTATGGAGAAAATCTAAGTAGAAATGAGGCTCTCATACACATGATTTCCCATTGAATAAGGACAGGCTGAATAAAGTAAGCACTAGTGTATAACTACATAGGCCTACACTAGGTTTGTAATTAAATACTGCTCAGAGGGGAATCATGAGTTAATGTACAATCCTTTGCACAACAAAATTAACAATCCTATTGTTCAGTGTGGGAACTGAACTGGTAGTGTTAAAGTTGTATCATTGATCTAATTTAAGGTTTAAGCCCTGTTTTAAGACATTGATAAAGACGTATTATCTTTGAGCCTGTTATATAGTTATAATCACACCTGTGGATCTTATTTATAAAATAAATCGAATTTATTATAATTTGCACATTTGAAATAATAATATTAATCTAAAACAACATAATTAAAGAAATAAGTCTGCTGACTGCATGTTGGGAAACTGCAGCACCCAATGGGAACTGACATTGCCGTAAAGGTAATTGCAACAAAGAGCACTGAAGTTATCTGCTCCGATAGCTGCAGATCATGCGGGCGAGTTTTGATGACCATGTGGCATTTTAAAAATCAGTGATTAAAGATTTCTGCATGCACAAACACAAATCACTCCAAATACAACTTTCTCCGAGTAAATTACAACTATAACAGTATTAAAAGGTCTGAAAAGTTGATTTTGCATAATAGACCTCTTCTAAAGATGATTTTGAAAGGTATTTTTCATCATGTGCAGGCAACCACAAGGCAACACCCAGGATCCCTGCTGCTGACCTTTCTAGCTGGAGGTCCTAGTTGGATTATTCAAACTATTTTGATTTTCCCAACACAAGATGAATTTTCAAACTCCAACTCCGCACAGAAGAGTACTTGAATCAACCCCCATGCCACTTTTCTGTGAGTTGATAGTTTGCCAAAACAGCTTGCACAAACTTACATTTTCTACAAAAACATATACATATATACCACCCTTTCCCCTTCTCTTCTTTATGATTCAAGTTGATGTAATTCTTGAATACCCTTTATCGCAGTAATATCCCAGGGTGATATCATGGCCTCAGAATACAAGCTGCCGGGGTTTATACGACACACTTTAGAGACGGGAACAGTTTTAACGCTTGGTGAAATTGATGTTACTCCCTGCCTGACCTTGAGTCGTTTACTTAACACAATCTCATTGGCTATCATTGGTGGTGTGTAATGAAAGTGAGCTTCAAAAACACGGAGTGCCCACGGTTCCACGCCCCTGTCGGCATTCAACTGGTGCTATCATTGCCTCTCACTGTATTGTACGAGACTATTGTATAAGTGTGGTCCTATAAAACCGCTGTTCTCACCTCTTCTACCATATTGAGAGTTGAGGATCTAAAGTCTGGCATTTTGGGCTAAAGTGAAAAGCTATTCACTGGCAAAATATGTTACAAAAATATTCAAACGCTTTTTAAGTTCTATATTTAGAGATGCGGCAGTGGCAAAGTGGTTTGTATTCGTCCATCAGCCCAAAGGTACAGTAGCTGAGTACTGCTTCGACTAATGCATACTGTTGTTGTGCCACTGGACAAGACACGCCCCACATTGTCGAGTGTGAGCGTCTTATCTGAAGATAGATTCCCAAGCTTTGTACTGCAGGTTGCCCAAGTGGCGTTAAAGGAAGGGTCAAATGCAGATAATGAATTTCTAACAAGAGATTAACGAAGGATGCCTTAACGTAATTGCTGAATTTTGCAGTAAAAAGCCATAAGTAACTTTGCTTGCTTGTGATACATCTCTATCCTTACCCCATTTCTATTACACAGCCAGTGAAAAGTGAGCTTTTCTCTGTGCCTCTCCTGTCAGTTGCTCCTTTTGATCCTCACCCCTCTTGCAGTTCTCACCTCTTCTGTCACATCGCCAGACGGGTTTACCTGAAGGCCCCTGGTTAAAAAGCCACACGGAATCCTATTTGAAGCTGCTGCTCTATGGACTTAACCACTTTTTATATTCAAATCACTCACGCCGCGGTGTCAGGACAAGGGGAGGTATGCGCTTAATATAAAACCAAAATCCCATTAGACCAAGACCACAGGAAAATGAGGGGCGGAATCCGGTGACGCCTGGCTACATGCTGAAAAGAGGCAAGTCTTTGATAGGGGTCAGAGATGATGTCCCATATTGCACCTTTCTTTTTTTCTTTTTTTTCCCCTTTTGTTTCATATTTCGGGCCATCAAACTGGAAATGGCTTGAAGTGAAATGTATCATTACAGGATCGGTGTCCACGGAGGAGCAGGGCTGGAAGGGCTAGGTGACTTATCTGCCACATGAAGCTGGTCTTTAGGGTAATAAGGCATGCATGAGAAGCTGTTTCGCCTCCTCTGAACGGGCTATCCATGTCGTGCAGTCCCCCTGTAGCTCGCGGTCTCTCTGAAGTGGTCGACTTAGCTTGGCCTTCTTGTATAATTAGTCTCCTGAACCATGTAGGCTGTGTAACTCAATAGTCGCACATCTATACCTGCTCTTTCACTTTTTTGTAACACAGTTTAATAACACGCATACCTGTACAATGAATATGCAATGAGGGAACTCTTCTTTACCTAGCATGTTTAATATTTTATGTTCTTTACAAAAAACAACAGAAAATGGAGCTCAACAGTGACTGCGCTCTGGAAGGAATTTTTTCTCATAGAGGCTTTGAAAAATTCAAATATTAAGAGTTCAAAGATATCACAGAGGCTAAGCCGTTACATGGTGACTAATATTCATAACGCGGGTGTTGTAAGTTCAAAAAGGGCATTTAAAACTCAAGATTCTGCAAAATGTTTGAATAATTGTATAAATCGCAAGTTTTTAAATAAAATTATAGGTCATTTAGAACTTTTTCCCAAAGTCATTGTAAAATTTAGTTTGGGAAACGGGGGTTGCCAGTCACTGTTGAGAATGATTGTGCAATATAGACTAGACATACACATAATATAACATTACATATGCCCTTTTATCAAAGTTATACATCATTCTAACCTATTGAAGTCAAAATCTCCTCTGTGTTCACTGCTTGTCCTACCGACAAAAATTGGTTATTGTCAATTCTGTATGCATGCTTTTTCTCATGTTTCTAACACAACTACACTGGCAAAATTCAGATTGCGAAGTTGGTATTCAAACATATCTAATTGGTTCCCAGCTCTCACAAAACCTTTAGCGCATTGCTAATATTCACATTTTGTCTACTAACACACCTTTAGAGCAGCTTTTTCAGACTGAGAAGTGATGCAAAGTGGACCACCAAAGCTCAGATTCATATCTGTTAGGTTTAAGCTCACCTAAACATTGTAAAATACAAGAAGAAAGACAAGAGATTAATCAGTTTTACTCGAGAAGAGAACGAACAGAGAGCCTCACAGGTACAACCTCTATCTGTCCTGAAGCCCAATGCCGCCTCCTCACTTTTATTCAGAAAGGTCCTAGTTACAATGGATGTTATCACCCTCAAAATTTGTGATAACATCATATATGATTATACATTATACAGTTTTGTATGATTAATGTAGTGATGACATCATATATGATTATACATGGCACAGTTTGTATGTCTGGCTGTTGTCTTTGTGCGTCATCTGCTCTCAGGCTGCTGTTTCTCTCTGGCCTGAGAGAAGACGCCACATTATGTTTGTTTTTGTTCCCAAAACAAGTGCAGAAACAAATGACGAAACCAGTGAAGAACAGTTCAAACACAAATAGGTTATTAGGACACAGATATTTCTAACATATGATTATAGAATAGATGGGATAAAATACATCATTATTCTAACAATATCATATTTTACAAGATGGCGAAAATATTCTGTAAAATGTTTTATATTTAGAAGAAGATGGCGTAGCTTCATTTTTATTGCAAAAAGGAGGAAAAAAACAACAATGAATTTGGCTCATTTTTAGTAGTAATGTTTGGTAATTCATCTTTAACAGACTTTCTTTTGGATATCTTTACGTCCAAACAACTGGATTAAGTTTCTTCGTAGGTATAGCAACAGGCCTGAAGTCTGAACATGCTAGTACGCCCGCTTCCCCTCAAGACATGAATCTTTAATACAACAATTATGTGTGATAGCAAAATGCAGCTCTAAGTGCTGTAGCAGCGATTAGCCACCGTAGATTAGCCTAAGAGCACCACTCCTACAGTCACATCTTGTCCATGCTCCAGTGGCCGGCAGATTGTTTCCAAGTCGAGACAAAATGGAGAAATAAACGAGTGAGACAGAGGGGGAGGAGGGCCTTGTTAAAGAGAGGAATAATTACTGGAGCATTGCACAGTAATGCATCAAGCGATCATGTCAGTTTTGACTCTGCACTGGGAATGATTAACAAGCTGCGATTGCTGACTGGCGGTGAAATAGCCACTGGGCAAAAGCAATCTGGCTCGCGGGGCTCGAACTCCGCTTTGAGGTAATAATGTTGGATGTTTTCACTTCAAAAATGTCTCCTTAGTTTAGCCTCTTAATGCTGGTGAAAAGGAGGGTTTCGATATACTTGAACATAATGAACCTAACATCTTTAATAATTTAGGTTAATAAAAAAGAATGGATTCGGTTCATGTTGCTCAAAGAGTTGCGTACATACATTGCTGGTTGCCGTGTTGTCTCCGGGTTTACACAGAATGCAAGCGAGGTTAGATACAGGTCAGAGTGACGTGCGGGTCTGTTCAAGTTTATTCACTTAAGTTTATTAGGGTAAGATATACTTTATTACCCTCTCGGTAGTAATTGTTCTCTGCGTTTGACCCATCCTTCAGTGCTGCTGTGATCTTGGAACAGACTCCGGGCTTTCTATCTACGCGCTCTCCTCCAAAAATGTGACCTATAAATTAGACCTGGCGTAATGTGAACTTGATTTCAACAAAATAAAGGTATTTTCTCATGTTTGTATTAGTCAGATGATCATTTCTACATGCATCGGAGGAGTTTTGCTAGGTAACAGTTAAGGAATTTGTGATGTCCAACCAGGAAGTAACATTTTTAGTATGAACAATGACCAAATTGAAAAAACAGTGTAAATGTATTGTGCAGAACTCTTAAATACAATGATCTTAACTGTGTTTTAATCAAATAAGTAGTCTAACCTGTCATAGGCACTAAAATACCCCAATTCTCTTACACAAAGCTTCCTTTCTACGGTCTGTCCTCCTCATATTTAACCTATTTGTTGAAGAGAAGCAGGTAACAGACCCTCTACCTAAAATGTGACACTGTGCACCATTTTGAGGCTGAAATAACCACTCAAATTATAATATGTAAACATTTTTCAAACACATTTGTAACAATGATAAACTGTAAATGCGCCTTTAACTGTTTTCTGTCACATTTCATGCACAGAACCACCACAGCAAAGCTCCAGGGTGAGGACAACATTGATTAAATGAACATTTGACAGTTATGTCTCAATATAGCCTGGTGTTTATCCCAGACCAATGGGGCCAGATGTGCAAACAGTTTCTTCCATGTATTTGGCTTTGGCACACATAAAGCCCTAAATATACGCCCAGCAAACAGTGACATTTTGTTCTTGGCATAAGCACTGCATTTCAGGCTATATCCAGATGACGGTCTTATCATGAATGACGCCGACACCGCAGCCATCATTCTACCCCCTTAGCAATATTAAACTGCATAACTTGTTGATGTTTCATAAACTCTTATATTACATCTCCCACTTCATGACCTTTTCTAAAATGCCTCTATTAACCATCAAGGCAGTTCTGAACTAAATGCCAATAGCCTAATTTATACCAGAGGGTCATTTTTACCCCATTGAGATAACAGCATAGAACATTGTGGTTTCCTAACAAAGACACTGGCGGTGCTCAAATCACTTCGATTGTTATCTCGTTAATTTGGTGATTCTGAAATTTCCCTACGCCATGTCAGAATAGATCATATTTTTGTGAATTTTCTTAGAGCAACAATGTGTATTTATTAAAATGTGTGCATATTCAGCTACAGGCTATATAACTTGAATGACTATTATTCATCAATGCCTCTTTTCCCTCTTAAACCAAGGACATCATTTTTTGAGATTATCTGTTAAATTTTAGGTTAAACAATTGAAACAAACCATTTTAGTTGAGGTGAGTATACTAGTATATGAGGGTTTTGATTTTGTTTTAAAGTGCATATGACAGATTTGTGTGATTGTCTAATTTTGACTTAATTTGATTAAGACTACTGTAAATATAAATGAGTTTGACACCAACGAAGAAGCAATTTGGGAAGAAAAGAAAAATATCACAAAAATTACAGAAAGTAAAGTTCAAACATATCGATCATCACATTAGGGAGAGTTCTATCCAAAAGTTTGGATTTACATTACACATACACACATTTCACATAAGAAACACATTTTTTTAACCTTTTATAGGCACTATAATGCCCCAGTTCTCTGACACTTTGGACATCATTGATTGACATATGACCCATTCTAACTTTAATATTTATTGGATCCTCACCACCGTTGGCAGATCCCGATAAAAAAGCTAAATGGCAATGGCTTCCTAATCAACAAATATCAATAGGTCGCCAGAGGTCACTGATTGGCAAAATGACTTTACCAAATATATAAATCAATTCATATAGCCTTAAATGTCATCCAATCACAACCCAAATGAACACCTATGGACGATATACTTCACGATATCACTATATCAGACGTAATCATCATCACATTTTGTTTTAAATTTTACGAGGGCCAAGCGCTTTAACGTTATTGCCAATAGCCTAACTATGTTTCTATAAATCTACCGTAATATTAATAGACAACGCTACTACCGCTTTAATGCATGCATAAGACTGTGATAAACAGTGTGTCGAGAAGCCATAAAATCATATAAGGCATGTTTACATTGGACATCTCCATCTCATCCATCTCCACTTGATGCAATGATAATCATAACTCCACCGCAGCCTAAATGACAAGCCATCCAGTCGTAGAACATAGCCCATTTATAACTGCACTTTCTATTGGCGGTGAGCATTCCCTAGGCAAGACTTATATAATGTATTTAAGGCACGGAATCCTATCTTACTTCTATAATTAATTCCATAAATCATTATTAATAACCTTTAAAGCCCCCCATATGCAGGCCTGTAATCACTATAGTCAATCTTTGGTGTCAGTTTTGATTGCCAATCCATGTCCTTCTCTAATTGACCTTGTCCACGGAGAGAGGAACAGACAATATTGCTTTCCAGCCCCCCCTTTCCAAAGATATACCCCCCCCAACCACCCACTCACCACCCCTCTCATTTCGAGCCCAAATGAAGACAGCTCCCAGTTTGTTCAGCACATTCAATTCCATCAACTTTATCCGTAAAAGAGCTGACACAGGCATCGCTTCAATTTAAAGTGATTGAATGAGCTAAAATCCCGACCAGCATCCCAACGCAAAACAGACCAAAAGTTGTCATTTTAACACAATGGAAATGGTCTCTGTGCTTGAATTATACCTTTAATTTAGAGGTAGGTTCGAGATGGAGGGGTGTTTTGATGGTTGTGCAGCAGCAATAGTCAGCAACATGGTAAGAAGTGCGTTTGGGATATAGATCTGTCTGTCATGTAATGTCATAAAACTTCACTGCTTATGAATTTTGAATTGAAAAGTGTAGAGTTGTGTTTTTGCTATATAATAATGCCACCATGTACCAGTCTGGATACGGAAGTCATGCGATGTCTGTTTTGCAAAATTAACTTTCTTCCACAGAAAAGAAGTTTGTCAAGTTGAATTGGGATTTTCTTGGTAATTTGGCGATATTGCAACCAGCCTCATTACATTATTGTGAGTGGAATAAGCCAAGGGGTGAAGTCTTGTGTTACCCAGGGACACATTTTGCACTTTTGGTAAAATTTGATTTGCACTTTTGGTAAAAATTTGAAAGGAGATGCTCTGGTTGGAGGGCGAACGCTTACCAACTGTGCCACTGTGGCTCCAAATCAGCACATAATATGATCAAACCGGATGCAATTAGATAAACCTCCAAATGCCCGTAGAACAAACAAAGCCTAATGGTTTAATTTTCAATTTTAGGCAAAGTTTGTTGAAAGGTTTCTTCTTCTTTACTGAATATACAAAACACTGAGGCAAAGCATAACATAAATTAAAATTGCATGTGTGTTGGAAAATAATTTGTAGAATTTTATTGTCCTGGAAATTTGTCTTTGACATTTGACCCATTCTACAACCAGTGCTTTTGGCCAATTTATCAAGCAGAAAAGTGAGCTACCTCTAGAACATGAGCCAGAAGCTTGGTAAAGAGTACCTAGCGGAAATATTTTCTATCTGCATCTTTGAAATTGATGAAAGTGGGTTACAAACAGGGAACCCATCCAGACATGCCTGGGATCTGAACAAGGGCCCTTCTTGCTATGAAGTGGGAACGCACTCACCCGCTGTACCACCTACATATACAACATCTGCTCTATCAGCCTATGCAGAAACAAGGTACACACGCAGTAGCTTCTAAATATGTTTCTGACCTTGATTCTGTAGCCTCCAACTCTCCATTATACGCACATTACATCAGTATGCTCAAGAGCAGCACTGAGCAGCACCATGACGCAAGTGAGTGTGCAAGTTCCTCTTATTGATGTCAACACTTTGCATACTTAAATGCATAAGCTTTTTCGTTAAACCGCCTCAGATGTCTTTGTCAGAATGTAGTTTTGTTTGCTAACTC
>KN511142.1:33626-76233 GCA_000787155.1 Scartelaos histophorus
GCGTATAAGAATGCCATTTAGTAAAGATGGCAGCGGGTAATAAATCCTCATCAAGTCTGGTACATCTTGTTAGCTTCTCCTCTGCTTGTGACAGCTTTTTAATAAGCCCTGTGTGGTCCCGGTATATGTACTTGACATTTACTAGCTTACCCCTCCCATGTCCGTCAGCGAGTATTATGCATATTCTTGCCTACAGCATTACAACGGCCCGTAAGCGCGTCACTCGTACTTCTCAAGGTCTCAAAAGCGAAAGGAGATGCCGGCCTGTTTGTTTCCATAATTGATTTCTTTTCAGCGCCCTCAAATGAGTTTCTTATTTCTTTTTTTTCCCCAAGTTATTTATATGGAAATGGCGCTATGTTGTGACTACATTAGCGCAGTTATTCTCACCTCCCTCTAAAGTCGCTACCTCCTGGGGAATCCGCCTCCTTTGTTGCCATTTGCTGTTTTGCAGATTCTGTCAGCAAAAATTAATTGGTGTCCGTTTTAGCTCCCCCCGAGCCTTAATTTCTAGAGATATCCCAGCCCAATTACGTGGTGTAAATAACATTTGCACTATAATTGCTTCAATAAAGATTTATCGCCTAGCCTTCATTGTCCTTATACGAAGACTTTGGAAGCTGGTCAGAGGAGACAGGGGCATGGGAAAGTTATGGAAGACGTTGGTGAAAAGGACAGTTAGGCCTGTGTGGCGTTATGCACAAATGTGGTTCTCAAATGTTTCACGCCAAGACATGTTTGCTTTCTGATCCAAACTAGATCTAAAAGCACCTGACCTAGTCTTTAATGGTCTTACATGATGCAAAACTGACTCTTTTGAGCTTGTGCAGTTGTTACCTCCTCAAAAACATACCTGGAGTTGTGTTTTGCTTCATTCACATAATAATTCTGTCTGTTTTTAGGTTGTTCAAAGCTCAAATTGCTCTCTACTACTTTGTGATGTCACCAAGCGATAAGGTAAAATTAACTTTATTCTTCAATATTCTAAAATAACCTCAAATTGTTGTTATTTTAAAGTTTAGTTTACAGTTGAGATTCAAAGTTTCCAATATCTGCTAGTGGAGTGAAGCAGTTTCAGTGATTCTAATGCTGTATCTTCAATGTTAGGCAAAACCAGGGCTGAAATGATCAAACTGATTCTAGAGAAGGTGTATAAAGTTAAAAAACCCAGTGGAGGGTTCACTGTATTACCACTTAATGACATCACAAGGAGGAACAGAGTTTGTTCAGTTTAAGAGAATAAGAATAAAATATGCGGGATTTATGCAACTCTGTGTCTTTTTGTGATGAGGAAGCAACATTAAACATAACATAGATCAAAAATGTTCTTTGAAGTGGGGAAATGCATGACTATAGAGGTTGTGAATGTGGGTCCAAAAGGTGATTAATAGCATGCTTTCTAAATCACATTGTATTTCAAGAAAGAGAGAGAGAGGAAAAAAAAAAGATCTGACGAAGGCCAAAACATCAGCAAAAAATAATGAACATTTGACGCCTGAGTGTGCAAAGGTTTTTTTTTTGTTGTTGTTGTAAGTTTCGGTTTTTTGATATATTGATTTGTGTTGCTGTTTCATGTGCTTGGAGTTAGATCTGCAGAAACCTGTATCACCAGTAGTACCAGTAAAGTCTGAAAACCACAGGGATCATGCACTTTAAATAACACATCATAACTTGAGTGATTGGAATAAACTACAAGTTAACATATTCCGATAAGTAACTGAAATACAACGCAGAATACAACTCTCCTCAATACATCACTCGCTCTGAAACTTTGTCTCCCAATACACTATATATTTACATTTACATCACCGCACAGGCAGGGTCCCAAGAAAGAAGAATATGCATACTGTTAAGAGTCCGCTTTGTGTGTGTCCATAGGTCGTATAAGGGAGGCCATAAAGACATGCATTAACCTTGATTGCATGGACTGTAATTTGAGGTTGCTATAATGGATAGTAATGAAGGTATGAGTAAGCTCCATTGTGCACAGTGTGTATGTAAAACCATTAGCAGGTACTTACCCCAGAGGTACAAAGCACTAAACAATAAGAACAACTTCTTGAATAGCATTAAAAACAGTATAAGTTACAGTGAAGAAAAAGTGTGTATTAATTAGGAAAGCCGCACACGTTTTAGTATTTCTTTATATATGTTACAGACTTTTTAAAGCTGTATAAACTCAGATACTTAAGGTGCACTTTTCCGAGAGTCTGCCACCTGCTTGTCTCCATGCCTGGAATGTCCCACAGTATGACATTAAAGTTATCTATCTCCATGGAAACAAGCAGGTGAAGTTACAGGTCTGTGAATAATGCATGCGTTTTCACTGTGCAATAAAACACCTGTAAAAAGAAAAAAAAAAGAAAAGTTGCACTGTACCCCCTTAAAGAATTGACTCAGAATTGCAATTGTATAAAAAAAAATCTAATTATAGCAATATTTTTTCTCTGCGCGAAGGTCAGATTTCAAAACTGAAGCATTTTAGTGCCTGAAAATCCTTTTGCAGTTACATTTTAGCAAGAAAGATTCAAGAAAGAAAGATTTGAGCCTTTGTTTCCAAAATTCTGCCTCTTTATCATTATCTTTATCATACAACATCGCACTCCGAGGAGGGTTTAGCCAAACTTCCACTGCCATAAATCACCCATGGTTTTTTATTAATGTTGTTTGTGGGGTATTTTGATTAGTGAAGTCTTGCTGCAACCAGGGAACAAGACCCTGCACTTTAGGGACTTTGGACGTGTCAGTTTACCACAATGAAACCTATTGCCTATTCATCCGCTCTCCCTGGATCCAAACTCTGTGTTGCCAGGTGTATGTGGTCCCACCTCTCACTATATATATATTCCTCTTCTCTACGTTGTATTAATAGCTCCTCTTGAGAGCCGCTAAGGTCCTCCATGTCAGGCTTTATCTCGAGAGGAGGACACCAGCGAAACTAAATGAAGGCTGAACTCGCGAGCAGGGCCCTCTCCTCTCTCTCCGGGGGATGCTCCACGCACATTATGGGGAAACATCAGTAATGTGCAAAACAAATGGCGAGATGTGAAAACCCCAATAGGCTTTCGGCACATACACAACAGTGAAAGTGTGCTCCCGTTGCTATCATAAATCTCCACCGCCCCTTGTACACAAATCAGGGACTAGTTTTATTTTCCGCACAGAAACAACTGTCAAAATGGCGGCTTTTCATTTTAAAATGTGGGCGTTTGGTGTCTCATCGCTTAAAGGGGTTTTCTAAGTTGGATAAAAAAAAGTTTAGGCAATTATCTAGTGTTGCTGTCCGGAGAGCATTCAAAGCAACTTCCGTGACAGACTGCTTGTAACTACATGATGTGGATAAAGACTAATACAGTGTGCAAGCAAGCAACGGGATTACACTAATAAAGATGTATTATGGCAGAGAACAAAAGGGGCCTTGGCAAGGTACCCTGCCGCCGGGAATTGTGGGTAGGAATGGAGGGAAAGTGGGCGGTGCACAGAGAGAATCGCATTGTCCCAGATGAAATGTAGGCACGCTCCGAGCTGATAGGGCAGATTATAGTTTGGAGTACAGTTAGGAAAGGAAAGGCAATCAGGGCGAAGTGTAAGCCGAGCTGAAAAGGATCATGGGAGGGCAGTTTAAAAAGTCTTGGGAGAGCGGGATACCGTGTGCCTTAATAATTCTAACAGTTGTAAGAGATGAAGTAGAAGAAGTAAAGGCAGTGCTGCTACTAGAGCTGCTAATAACTGTGGAAAGTATTGCTGCTGCTACTACGAAGATATGATTGGATAGTGGCTCGGTGGGTAGAGTCTTCTCGGAAACCAGAAGGCTGAAAGTTCTGTCGCTGTCTCCTATAGGCATGACACTTAATTGTCACTTAAACCTATCTCGTATCAGTCTGGTGGGTATGTCTACCCTAGGAAATCTGTGGTGAAGTAGTTACCACCACCAAGTGTCGAGTGAATGAATAATGTCTACAGTGCAGCGTTGAAAGAGGCTTCAACGAGCCTCTAAATGTAAGTATATGGCATTATTATTATTATTATTATTATTATTATTGAGGAATATTATTTTTTGTGAATAGATATATTCTGTGCATTCATAGACATGATATTTGCCTAATGACTCTCAGATATTTAATTTGAGTCAGCAACAAAAAGCCTGATGTGGCTAAAAAGCAATGGTCTTCATATATCAGACAGTTCATAATCAAGGAGAACAGCACTCATAAACATTTGTCCTGTGACACATAAAGTTAAAGAGATGATGGTTTTATATATCCTTTATTTCTCCGGGAAGGTCCCATTGAGATACATTATCACTTCTTCCTGGGTTCTCTTGCAGTGACAGTAAATATATCATACATTATCAGTTCTTTTTGCAGGTTTATTCTCGTTGCAAGTGTTGCAAGTATTAATTACAGACAGTTATGGTAAAGTCACTCAGACGTCAAAGATTTGCTGCTCGGTTCATGAACTATAAAATGCAAGTTCAATCCAGTGCAGTTCCAAAAACTTGCTCTATGTAACATTTCTGTTGACTGGTCCGTAATCGTCTGGTTATGTTAATGTCCCTCAGTGTGTTGTAACGTATCAATGTGAAATGATAGCACTAGGCCATGATACAGGTCAGATCTGTGGAGAGGAGATCCCGTGGGTATCCGGGACAGATGCCCGAGCCACCTCAGCTGGCTCCTCTCGACATGGACAAGCAGCGGCTAAATCACTAATATGGAACTCAGTGCCAAATTTGCCCCATAACAGCTAGCCTCAGTGAGCTTCATTCAGTTGGAGCAAAATGCTATAGGTGACACCACACCCCTTTGGCCCACTTCTTTCTACAGTCTATGTTCCTGATATGTAATTTTAAGATCCCGAATTATGAGGTTGAGCTGAGTTTTAAAGTTTCAAAACAATGAAAGTAGTCTACCGTGAGCGCGATTTTAATAATTACACATTTCTCCCCAAATTCTGAAAGTCTTAATTAAGCACCTTTTGAATTTCCAAAATCAGAAGCAGGGAAGGTGCCAAACGCTATTTATCAAAGTGGTTAAAGGTAGCAGAGCAATTTGCAGATTGGCTATGAATTACTATTCTTCTCCTTCCCCCCTAGCTGTGGCTGTGCCGAGTGGTCAGAGTGGCTTGCCTGGCCTCATTTGCTGGTTAATTGCGTTTTATAGTTGAGCTAAAGACCTGTCATGTGTTCCTGTGCTTTCATTTATCTTACAAATAACCCAGAGTGTGTGGGTTAAAGTACCTGGGCATGCCAAATAATCTCTTTAGCTGAGTTTCACCTAGCAACATTCATTACTAATATCCCCCACCTCATAAGCTGGAACATGGGTGTAATGATTCTGAGCACTGTATTTATTGCATTTCTCAGAGCAACTTTGGGCCTTAGGCGGAGTATGTTGCGTGCAGAGGTTGGATAGTTATGACAGAGAGACGCATAGACATTGTTTAACATTTATTTTCATTTAAATAATGATAGAAATTCAAGAGTTCGGGACCTCCTTACCATTAGCTGCAAGATCCGTGCAGTTCTCAGCCCATAAGCCTATATTGTCCACGTACCCACATAACAATTCTCCATAAAGATGAAAAAACAAAACACAGCAAGCTGACGAACCTGATGTGATGCGCAGTAGCTTCATGAGCAAGAAGCACATTGATTCTGCTGTGATAATGCTCTGAAGGGGGAGTGATTTAAACATGAGGAAGGAGACGCAAGTGTCAGTAACGATAGTGAAACTAATAAAAAAAAAATAGGATTGTTTGAACATAGGATTAAAAACATGAAAAGGTAACATGGTGATCTAAATATGTTACGTGTTAGCAGTTAATAACTCACCTGTTAGGACTGTGCAGCAGTGTGACTTGAGTTCTACACATTATCAGTCTGGACCAGCTCTTGCTGAAATTGAATGATTGGATGATTATATGAATCTGATTGATCGAAGCATCACGGCGGAACAAGCCAAAAAAATAAAATTACAATTATTGCAAGGATCCATCTTGCAGTGCAATGTTAGTTATTACTCCATGAAAGTACAATAGCCCTTCTTTAAGCAAGACAATACAAGAGGAACTAGTAGGAGCAAACAGTGCTGTAGGGTTGGGGAATGGTATAACTCAGGTTAAGTTCACAAATGGTCAAAAATATCAGGATGGAGTTCTGTATAGTAATTGTAGTTTTCTGGGAATATTTACTTTTAGAGGTTTTAAGCATGTTCACATCTTGCCTGTACTGCAGTTGGGAGAAATGATCATAATGTACAAATATTTTTAATATAGAGATTCCAATTTTAATTTCAGTTTTAGTTTTTCTTATTAAAAACATTTATTTCAAAGTCAGTTCCATGACTATAAACACGATATAGACCTCTTGATTAAGAAGCTCCAATCTGAACACTGAGAATTACAAAACCTTTTATCTTGAGTCAGTTAAAATATATTACTGTAATTTCACAGGCCTAACCTTTTGATCTATTTGCACACATTTCAGTAATAATTGAAAAAAGTTGAGGTAATAGTGGCACAGTTGGTTCAGTATTTGCACATTGCTAGGCAGGGCATCCAATGTAAAAGGTGTCAAGCAAATGGATCAAATAAAATAAATACATTTGAGAATCGCCTGAAAATTAAATAAAGAATGGCACACAAAAATAATACATTCAAAGTGCTAAAAGCATGCTAATTTACCACTTTTAATACTTTTCAATGGGTGACACAACTATGACCGGGGGGGATTCAAAATAAAAAAATAAAAACTAAAAAATTAACTAGACTTAATTTTCATATTTAAATATATGTACACTCTGCGTATACTCTTAGTGGCTTTGAATAGTCAATGAAGCATAACCAAGGGAATCTACGGAAATTTTGTCCCACTTTAGAGCTGCAAATTCATTAATAATCAACACACCTCCAAATGCATAAAATCAAATTGCATCTGCTTAAACGTCCTGAGATGTTGCGCCCGCATCCTTTTTAGTTTTCAAGGTAGAGCATGCTCCCACAGCGACTGGTGTCCTCGTTCCTTGTAATTATGCAAATGACACATTAATGGGGTGTAATTGTGGATTCATAAAACAGCGGGGATAAAGCGTATAAAGATGCTACGTTTCTAATAGGGGTAGTGGGAAGCTTCATCATTGAGGGGCTGAATACGCTAATTGTTTACCCACCACTGCTAGTCTAAGAGCGCGGATTCATTTTAAGGCCGGGAAGCCGACTTATGGCTGTTTATATACCTGAATAGACCTGGGTAATTATTAGAGCTCGCTAACTTTATGTGTGAAGAAAGGTGGTGTACCACAGATCCAGTTCATTGCAATGCGCTGATGTGATAATTAGCGGTTTGGGATTCTACTTCCTATGACCGCTGGCTCTCGGGGTGAGCGGAGTACATGTGTTTCGCTGAGTAAAAATTAGCACAAGGCCACTCTTTAGGCACACGTGGAAAAACTCAGTGTAGCAAATCTGCAGCAAATTAGAGGAGAGTTCACGCCTCAGAATACAGTCTAAATAATACGAATTTTAATTGAGAACGCAAAGACGAGTGGAGCGGTTGGTATACAAAGGATATAGGTACACAAAGATGCAACCTTTTCCTGATCTTAAAGCAGATCTATTACACAAAATCATCTTTTCAAAGCTTTTAACAATGTTGAAGTTGTTTCAATTCTCATTTACGCTCTCAAAGTTATATTTGGAGTGATTTGTCCATGTTTGAGCAATCTTTAATCACTTATTTTCACCCCCACCGGCATACGCCCACTGCTCTCTACTTACTTTGTTCTCCAATTTTATTTTCTTAATCAGGGATACACGTAGGATTCGACAGCGTGGCGTAGTTATTTTGGTACAAATGGCGTCTTCTGCCATTGGGCGCCGCAGTTTCTAACACGGAAGTCAGTGGCTTGTTTTTTTTTGTAAGTTGCTTGAGATTAATACTGTGATTTAAAATATACGGACTATAACTATTGGTGTTCCAAATGATAACTATATAGCAGGCACAAGCACAATCTGCGTTCTTTGAGACATCAATTTGTTTCTTAATGTTGTGCTGGAGGTTTACTTTTGCTTTCTACATTTATATTATTTTTTTTAAAAGTGTTGTCTATACTCTATACAGTTAAAGTGGGACTAAACACTCACAACCACTGCCACATTTCAAACAGAGATCACACCTAAAACTTGAAATTGCAATGGTCACCGGAGGCTGCATAGTTACTTGGCACTAAAATGACCTAAATGACAGGTACAGGAGACCACATTACGTTTTTAGTTTCACTTTCATGAATCAGAAATAACAAGATTAGCTTCTACTACCCTTACCTCTTGTAACCTGTGTCTCTCAGCCAATCACATCGCCTTCTTTCTCAGCCGGTGACCATGCAAGTTCCTCATAAATGCCCTTTTTCCTTCGTCACCCTGCTTTCTCGAGCTTGTATCTCCACAATTTCCCATTCAATCTCCACCACTGCAGCATAGAACGCAGGCCACCCCGGCCTCTCCATCTTCCCATTGCACAATCTCTTCTCCCATCATTGCATTTGTGATTCACGGCCACAGACACAGAGCCAAAGTTTATTAGAATAATCTATTCATTGCACTTCTCTCACTTTGCCTGTCTCCGCATATTTCTCTCCTGGTTAAAATGCAAACCAACCATTGAGATCCATTGTTGACTTTCACCGTTTTTAGCATCATATCCTTTGCTTCCTTGTTCTTATTCATGTCATGTTTGGGCATACGATACCTCACTGTTTCCCTATCCGCCCTGCAGCATCAGCTCTACAGAATCCATCCAAACAGGGGCAGGTCGGCGCCATCTCCTCCAGCGAAACAGCCGTAAAGACGCTGGTTAGTATTCAAACGCAGGCATTCGCGGACAATGAATCTGCCTCCGGGAACACTAATGGCCACCGCTCCTCACCGAAAAAC
The DNA here is from genome assembly GCA_000787155.1 of Scartelaos histophorus. Lineage (NCBI taxonomy): Eukaryota > Metazoa > Chordata > Actinopteri > Gobiiformes > Gobiidae > Scartelaos > Scartelaos histophorus. The sequence continues at coordinate 42,558 of KN511142.1, forward strand.
AAGTTACTTTCCAGGTGCCGATTGGCGCTTGAGTTACAGAGTGGCGGTGAGGTCGCGCTTTTGCATTCATGACACATACGAACGCCGGGGAATCAACAGCACATGTCAGCGCCCTAATTAGTCCTAACACTAAATCGATGCAGCTTGAGTAATAAGACAGGGGGCGCCGTGGAGGTGGTGGGTTACCGAAACAAAGAGCGCCTGCTTAAAGTGCGTATGACAGCTTTATGTGTTGTTCTGCTTATGACTTTGTTTGGTTGGATAATAGTAGTGGGAATTGTTTATCATAGTTTACTTCAGTTAAGTGGCAGTTTGTGGAAAAAAAGTTAAAAAGAAAAGTACAAAAATACACCAGTGAGTTCTAAAATAAATGGAAAATTACATCCAAAATGCAGGGACAATTTACTCTCAAGGAGGGCATTTTTTTCTGACAGTTTCAACAATTATTTAAATGCTGCAATTTCTTTTTATTGGTCTAATAAAAAAAAGAAATATAATTTAGACAAGTTAACAATATGATTCTTAAATAGCAGTTATGGAACTACCTTTATTATCATAGCTGCTGCCCAAAAATAGATGATTTCAGAAAAAAAATGAATATTATTATGTTAAATATCGACACCTTCCTCATTTTTTCCAGTCATTTTTTCAGGTTTTTCTGGAAACACAAAAAACTCCCCCTAAAATTGAAATTATGGCATTTTTTTGCCTAAGTAAAAAGTAGGCAAAAGTGACTTATTTTAGGACAATATGTTTTAGTGACATAGTCTAACTTGTCATATGCACTTTAAAGAAAGACTATTATGGAAAATGTACTTTTTTGGAGTTTTCTTTCATGTTATCACGTTCCCCCATGAAAAATGCCTGAAGTTGCATATCGACACTTTAATAAAATAATCACATAAGTCACTTTTTCAGGTTTTTCAGGAAACACAAAAAACTTCCCCCAAAATTTAAATTATGGCATAAATTATGGCAAAGTGAACTTAGGCAAAAAGTGACTTAGGAGATTATTTTATGTTTGAGTTTGAGTAATCTAGCGATCTCTCTCTGGGCCCTGTTGGAACCCTCCTTACGATTAGCATTATGATATTATCCAAAGCTCAGTCTACAAGTCTAGATCACCACTGCTCTCTCATGATAATTTTACACAAGAAAGCATAAAGCATAACAATAACTAATGTGATCTGAAGGGGGAGTGACTTAGCTTGTAGAACAAAGGGAGTATAGCGTTGTGGTAGCACTGTGATGTAAATGTGTTAGCAGTTAATACCCCATAGAAGTTACACCCTATTTCAGGTGGAAAAACTAATGATATGAACAGAACAGAGGAGGCTGTCTGGGTTTTGAACAATGATCCAACTTTTTCTTTTTTATCTATTAATTTATTTGAGTTTTTCTGTAGGAGAGAGTCCATGCACCCGGCGGACCTAAACATTTTTCTCAAACTTGATTTAGCGCATGTGAAGCGTGGTGAATGGATGAAAATTTCTCCCCAGAGTGCAGAAGTTGCCTTGATGTCACGGCGTAATATTGAGCAGAGGAAAGACTGATTTATAGTAAGGGCGCCCTCGGATTGCTCTGATAAATCATTAGGACCGTTTTTTCTTTGCTTGGCTGAATATTCGAGTGCATGGGAAAGCCTTTTTTGAAATGTATTCAGAACTCAAGGTTACAAGATTAGGGTCTGCAGTGATTTGGAGCGAGTATTTTATTCTACTGTGAAAGTTTTTGATTTCTAAACAGGTTTTCACATTATGTAAACCTGATAAGAGCATATAAATTTGGGTTATAGAGGAGGTTTTTATCTATTTATTTTTAAGCTTTCTACCATGTTATAATAAATGTAGAATATAATATAATAATGTAATATAATGGGCTGTAGTTTCATTAACTTATAAAAGACATTGAAGTCGTTTCCTACAAATATGGATTTTTTAAAACAATAAAAGGTAACATGGTGATCTAAATATGTTATGTATTGCCCCATAGAAGTAAAATACCCCATTTCAAAACTCTGTGGTAAATTAAAAATGCTTTACCAGTTTTTTACTCACTGTGGAAATTGCAACTAAGCTTTTTCTTAAAGGTTTGCAGCAGTTCAGGGCATTCATCCTAATTATTAAAGGTCTTATATTACACATAATTTATTCTTTTGGCCTTTTAGCCAGGTTAGAATGTTGTAACCTCCTCAAAAAACACCTGGAGTTGTTTTGTTTCATTCAGGCATGTTTGAGTAACCCTTTAATATTAGTCCCTCTGCATCTCCAAAGCTCAAAGTTCCCTGTTACACCTTGAAGCAGTAAATTTTAAGTTAACAGCTACATTACTTCAGTAGCAATGGTCATTTCCAGGTGGGACAGATACAAAACACAACTCCAGGTATGTTTTTTGGACAAGGAAATATAACGTAGATCAGAATATAGCGTGCATAAGAAGAGAGAAAGAAGAAATACATCTATACGATTTTTTCTCAGCTACATAGACAAATGGGTACAGCCACATTCATTTTTCTGTGCATTAATATAACACTGATCTTAGTGCAGGAACTGTAAGAGTCATGATGTCCAAAAAGCATTGCTATAACCTTTTATAATTAGCACAGCCAGCCATTATGTGCTCCTGGTGCAAAAAAAAAAAAAAAATCAGAACGTATGGTGTGTTTGTTGGATTAGCCTAGTTTTCCTGTTGAGTACCTATGGAGTAATTATGGGTCAGCTGATGTTATGTTCTTTTACGTCAGTCGCACACAAAGAGCTGGAAGTGCATAGGCTGTGTGGGCTGTGGCCTCTGATCGTGTCAACCAAGTTTGGAAAAGGCATTTCTAGGTTATTTCTATTTAATCTTTTTGGTGGCGCAAATTTGGTCTCTCCTCCAGACTAAGGGAGATCATAATGAAGTAAGAGTAGCCAGTGGTGCACAAAAGTTAAAGTACGTAAAATGATTCTTAAAGATGCACTGAGGAACTTTTCCGGTGGAGAGTCCGCTTCCTACTTGTCGTCATGGAGATATTATTGCTTGGCCTGGAATGTTCCGTGGTGTGGCATTAAACATATCCATCTAGCATTTATTAATTTCATGTGTTTCTATTACTCAAAAAGGCGGTAAGTCCTTCTGTGAATGACTCTCCACAGATCTGATTCGATCATGGTGGACAGGTTCAGTCTATACAGTGGGACATTCTAGACAAAGCAATAGCATCTCCATGGAGACAAGCCGGTGGCAGAACTTCCACTAGAAATGTTACACGGTGCCCCTTTAAGTTAGTTTGCTCCAAGTTTACTTTTAGTAGTAGTTTTAAGTTTTAAGTGCATGTTTGAAATAGGCTGGAAAGTAAATGTATTTAGGTAAGTTTGAGACCTGCTGAAAATGCTCTGGGGTTTCACGTTCACAGTTTGAGCAAACAAAAATGTATTAAAAAAGCTAGATTGTTGCTCAAAATCAGTACTTTTCATTTTCAAAATCACTACATTTGACGCTTTAGTAAATCAAAATCAGTTCAAAATACTTTAAACTCTTTTTAAAGTTAGTTACTTTTGTACTTTTACTTGAATTGATTTATAAAATTTGATTGTGATACTTTTACTTGAGTATTTTCTTGCTCCTTATATATTTATATGTATATGTATGTTTCTTCTTCCACCACTGATAATAGCCTCATATTGCGGAGTCCATCCCCTGTAGACTCGTCCCAACAATTATTTTTAGTAAAACAGACTTTTTTCAGGTGCAGTGAACCCCACAAACCACTGGGGGCACAAGGCTGAACGTTTTGCTTCATCTGAGGAGAAACGCTTCCGTTATTGTAAATGTTATACTTAGGCAATTACTGTAACAATCAGTTATTTACCATTCATTTGTAAGAATGACTCAGACGGGCGTTAGCCTGAGCAGCACTAGCATATTACGATTTCAAACATATTTTCAGGGGGTACAGTTACTACACTAAGCAGTAAATGGGCTCGGGTAAATGAATTGGATTAAAACTACTTAAGTATGTAATATCCAAATAGCATTAGGCCTCTGCACACAGGAAGCAATCACTAGTTGCCGTCACAGCTCGTCACTTAAAATCATCAACATGTCAGCCAGCAGGGATTTATTTCCGGAGACGTTCACAAATGAGCAATTATCCATGATTACATATTTTTAATGTCCAAACACTCAACCATTACAGGGAATTGGCTGTGTGTATGATTGCCCCGCGCTAAGTACAAGCTTATATTTGTTTCTTCAACAGGGCCAAATTTTAGATTAGTTTGTGATAATGAGCACAATAAGCGTTGAACTTCTTAAGAACTGTTTAAAAATTTACTTGAACATTTAGTTGAAGGCGAAACCAATTTGTTCCATATAGGCTAAAGAAAAATAATATTGCAACAAAACACATTTGATTTAGTGACTTGGAAGTTGTGGAGCTGTGCTTTTTGTTTGTGAGTGGTTAAGTGATTGATTGAGTAAGTATGTCCAGAGCAGAAGTCTGGCACAGGGTCTTTATCATTAAGCCCCCGCTCGCAAACTTAAAGGCAACATGAAAAACAGAACTAGTTTATTTTTAACAATTTGAAGTGAATCAAAATTATTCCTCACTTAACTTATGTATTCCAAGAATCCTAATTATTCACCACGATGAGTTCATATTAGTTAGTAGTTAGTTTATATTTAGTTTAGTTTATACTTATATATAGTTTATACTTTTCACAACTCTGAGACATGGGAGATCACAGTAACGCTAACAACAACTATTATGTAAAAAGTGCATTTTCTGATTCTTGGACAATAAAAACCTTTATGATTTGATGCAGACAGCACATAGTGGACATATTTTGGCCTAGAGCTCCTCATGCAGTGTATTTGTACTGAGAGTAGCACAAATACAAGTTATCTTATTGTTTCCAGGCAAAAATAAGCCTTAAAAGTGAATGTACTTTAACACACATGGGTCCCGCCTGCAGAAGGAGGTCATAACCTTGTGACATCAGCTGGTGGTTGAACAAAGCATTTAAGCTCTATTTGAAGACATTTGAAGAATTACCCCAACATGCATGAAGTAGAACAGCTCTGTTTTGTAGCATTTTTCCACGTATTTGAGCAAAATTTGTCACGGCTCAGTGCAGATATATTGTGTAAGCATCTCCTGGATCAAAATGATTCTCCTGTGTACAGTCTGCATCTAACCAAGCCTTTCAGACAATGCACACTTGGCATGCTAGTTGTTATTATCTTTATTGTGACAGTAAAACTCTGCTCTCTGCTTTCTGAAAGTGAAAAAAGCTTATAATAATTAAGATGCTTAGAATGCATAAGGTCAGTGAGGAATAATGAACCACTGCAAACTGTTCAAAATTAATTAGTTCTGTTTGTAACACAGTTAAGACAGTAATAATCAGGTCCATCACCTTTAACAAAGCAAAACTAAAAGTGAGATTAGCGCAAGGCCTTTTAAAACTAGAGCTTTTGTTCAGTAATAGTCCACTACTAAACCTCACTCAAATCCAGTTGTAATAGACTCATAAAAAGATAGTGAGGAGAAATTGGACAGGTGGTAAAAACCCATTCCAAATCCAGATCAAACTTTTGACAAGCCCTGCAGAGAATTTCAATGTTCCCCAAATTGCACTCATCACATCCTCCACAAATATAATTAATAATGGTAGTGGGCTCATAAGAGGCAGTGAAAAAGTTAATCAGCAATATAATGTCTGAAGAGCCTTGGATAGTACCTAGTCAGGGGCCATAACTATAATTTGTTTTCATATTTCATACTCATCTTTGTGCGATTCGTTGACCGAGTCATTTAGTCATTTTGATGCATTAAAGTCATTATTGCAGAAGTACCTATTATAATAATGCACATGCAATGAAGTGCAATTGGCTGCAGTGTCTTCAATAAAAGCACCTGTCAAACATCCATTAGGTCCTATTTGTTCATTCTGTGTTTTCCATTCGAGGTTGAGGTTCAGTTTTACGAGTATTAAAACGTTTTTTTTTGTCGTTAATTATTTTAGATGACAGATTATTTATATAGGCTAAATTTCAGCATGATTTAACGTCTGGAATACAGCACCTACTATTATTATCAGTACACATTGTGAGTATTTATTGCATTATTTCTTTGAGTGGGATTGCCTCTATATGATGACCTTTGACTTTGACGGGTGTATCGCCTACTTGTCTCCATGGAGATAGATAGATTTAATGTCATACTGTGGAACATTCCTGGCAGTAATATATCCACGGAGACATGCAGATGACCGGCCCTGCTTATGATTTCACTTTCAAATAGATGATTTCTGTAAACTTAGCCAAAATGAGTAGATTCAATATAATAATAATGACTGCCAAGAAATGCCTGCAGCCAAATGATTCTTTTTTTCCCATCCAGAACATTTGCAGACTTAATTAATTTTGTGTTTGACCTAATTCAGTTCTTTGTAATGCACCATGCAACAGCCTATAATATACCAATGTGTAAATATAATTGGGATTAGCGTAGGTATAGGGTTACCGTTTTTAGGTCTGGGTTGTATTCACAATGACCTATCAAGTGTTTAATTAAAATGAAAGAACAAATATTTTGCGCTATGTGTATTGTTATTGGCCTTTAAACATGCTCTTGTGCCCTCTGCTTTGGCATTTCACATTTTATAACTTAAAATAATGTCTATCTTCTGACAACAGGCCTTATTCCTTTGGCTGCGATCTTATATTCTAGCAGCTTTAGCAACTTTTTTCCTACATCCTAACACGATGTCATAAAAGCAACTCAGGACTTTTACCTATAATGTAACAAAACTGGGAAATTCAAGATCGCATGTTTTATAGTACTTAGAAAGAGAGGATTTACTGTGTTTAAAGATACAAAACAACAACTCCAGGCACATTTTGGACCTATATTATATGGTGATATGATGATTTTAATTGATATGACGATTGAATCACTGAAAATTGACGGTTTTACTGTATGTTGACAAGCAGTGTATACTCCTACTCAGTTCTATTTATAAAACATTCTGCAAGCCATCTTTATATTCTCATTTTGACATACCCACACTTTCTTCCACATTAAGAATAGCAACTCTGAGTGACAAGTCCTCCCGCCAAATTGACTTATCTCCCTACCCAGGCCGCCTCTGCATATTTCAATTAACTGCATGCACCTGTATATAACGTCTTACTGTTCTTTTGTTGCAACAGTAGCGGCCTTCACGTCGTCTGGCCGTATTGACATTAGCCTCTTAATTAGACAGGGTTAACAAAAGGAGGGTGACCCCGTATGTCGCCCAACACTCCGCCCGTGGACGCTTCGCCTCGTCCGGGTGATTAATGTGTACGCGTCACGAGCCACTTTTGGCAGGGTCCCGTCTGACGTGTCGGAGAAGTTCAAGTGTATTCATGGTTAGTATAGCGTCTAATTCAAATGAGTGGCCGCATTAGACTTGCAAATGTCCACTTGATGGTTGCGCGGTTCAAGTACAATGTCTTATTAGGTAGGGTTAAAAATATCTGCAGTGTGAAGGAATGCAGAAAAAGGGGGAAGGAGATAGGGTGTAATCTAGGAAAGTGTGAGGTGCTTACAAAATGTTGAAGTGTTTTTTTTCATGTTTAGGTTTTCCCATTCAACCTTAACAACATTTTGCATCATGAAGCAAAATGATGATTGAAAGCTGAAGGGTTTGCTGCTTCTCTATGGAGATGTTTCAGAATGTTTTCAGTATGGCAATAACTTAAGAATCTCCATGGAGACTTGTGAGACAAATTTCACGTTAGAATTGCAAGAATGATTATTTTATTTTATTTTTTTGAAGATTTTTTGAGCAAGAAACAAGACCTGTAGTTGAATAAATGCAAGACAGATTAAATTAATGGATATGAGCACATTTTGGACGTTCTCCAGAAAATTTAAACAGCGCACTTCACAGATTCACAGATTTCCTCTTTAGAGTATATGCTGAAAGAGAGACATTGGTCAAGTTTATATTAAGTTTTAAATCCTGAATTAAATGATTCCGAATTAAATAGATGAGATTTAAATTATTCTCCTTCGAGTTTACATGGAAATAATAACTCTGAATTAAGTTTAACATGGAAAACATTTGCTTTATTTAATTGTGTTCAACGTCTAGGGCTCGGGAAGGGTTCTGATTGGACAGGAGCACGAACGCATTTACGTCTACCAGAAGAAAAAACGCAATCAGCTACTGTCTGCTTTTTGCTTTTTCATACCACTTTTTTATCTTTATTATTCTCCCGTTGTTCAGCTGCTTCCACTTGTTTCTGATCTGTGCAGCGTCTCTGTCCACGTACCCTCCTTTTTCAAACCTTTTCACTACCTCTTTGAAAAGGTTCATGTTTTTACGTTTCCTGTCATCCAATCTTTTCAATATTTGTAGGTTGTCCAGCTCACTTGGTAGAACAATTCTTTCAGTCAAGACCAAAGTTCGCTCTTGCCGTGCATCATTGCTTCAGAGGCCAACCCAAAGTAAATGCGCTGAACGACCGGAATTATTTTTTAAGTGGAATGATCACAGAATAAATTAAATTGGCTTTAAAATCAGAATAAACCACCCACTTAATTTTGGAAATAAGTTTAATTCCAAATGAGTTTAATTCTGAATAATTATTAGGAATTAAGTGTTTACATGGTCTTTTTAAAGCTGAATAATTTTTTATTCCAAATTAAATTATGTTTTATTATCTCCGCCAAGGAGATTATGGGATTGAGTCGGTTTATTTATTTATTTATTTGTCTGTGGACAGGATTTCTCGGAAAGTACTGGCCGTATCTTCGTGAAATTGTCACCAGAGGTAGATCTTGGTGCAGGGACGACTCCGCAAAAATGTTGGTGATGATCCGGATCCATATCTGGATTCTATGTCCACGTCATCCCTTAGCGGAGATCAGAAATCTCGGATTGCTCTTGTTTATTTGTTTATTTGTTTATTTCTTTATTTGTCTGTGGACAGGATTTCTCGGAAAGTACTGGACAGATCTTCATGAAATTGTCACCAGAGGTAGATCTTGGTGCAGGGGCGGCTTCGTAAAATTTTGGTGATGATCCAGATCTGGATCCGGATCTGGATCTACAATCTTGGTACCACATCTCGGAAACTGCTGGGCGGATTTTCATGAAATTTTCTGTGTCCACGTCATCCCTTGGCGGAGATCAGAAATCTCGGATTGCTCTTGTTTTTAAAGCACTCATGTAAATGGGGAAACTGTTCCCGACCCCTTCTATTGGTCAACTTTGTCTCTGAGTGAGTGACAGGTGGATTTAACCAATCAGAGTGAAGTGTGAACTCTCTGAAGAAGCAGGTGACTGTAAATTAAACACAAAGATACCAAGTGTACATGAATCGTGATCAAATCCAATAAAACTCCAATAAAAATAGTTGTATTGATACTTTATATTAGAGGAATGCTCAGCAGTTTCCATGGTGACACAGCAAACACATTACCCAACACAGACATAGAGACGCTTTTAAGGAAACAAATCATCTCACCTGTACTTCCAGCCAAGCCATCTTTTTCTGGTCAGATTGTGTTAAAATAGAGCTCAGATTAAGGATCAATATATATTTAGCCAATTTGTTCCCTCTACATCCAGCTAGGTATTTCTAACTTGGAAACTACCTCTAGAAAGGTTGCTCATGACTCCTGACATTACAGATTGCATTAATTGTAGAGGATAAATTACTTTAGGCGACATTAAAGTATAACTTAACCTTTCCTATCCTGCTTATTATTACACGATATGGGTTGTGGAGTGTAGCCATAGTTCATATACTGACATAGTTAATACAAGACAGCGATTCTCTTTTGCATTCATTTACAAGGCAAGTTTAATTAACTTTTACTCTTTTGCGATTCATTCACAGTAGCGTAATTATTGACACTGTAAGCAATGGGCTCACGGCTTATTTAAGATGATTAAAGCATTCTGAGGAGTTATGTCATTTCTGTAGATCCCCATTGTACATGCAATTGTCAGTGGTGGTAAACGAGTAAACTGCCCCAGGTTTATTTGTAATAAATGCACAGATTTGTATAAGCTGGAACGGAAAGCTGTTTTACCAACTGTGACATTTGCTGTATTAGATTTTGTATCTATATCCCTAGTGTCTTTTGCTAGTAGATTCTCATTGATCACCACAATCATGGGCAATTGGCAGCGTAGCCCATATTATACTATTTTCTGATCGATAATTCTACTTTTGTTTCCTCATAAAAAACATAAAATCACTCTAAATCTACCACTACATGACATGACAAGGAAAAAGGAACAGAGCATTTTGAACTTGTCTACGTGTGATAAAAGCTTTATGTGGACAATACTGAATGATTTGAACATTTGTGTTTCTTGCACCGCTCCTTCAGATATGATTTAGCGTTTTGTTTTTTTTCTCATTTTTGTGCCGCTCCTTTGAAAATAGCAGATTTAAAAAATGTTCTACTCTTACTTACTCTTCCTTGAGTCGTACGTTTTACCAATATGTTTTACTCTACTTATGTAATATCTTGGACCGGTACTTTCTGCTTCAACTAGAATAATGTTATTTTGGTGTAACATCACTCATACTTTTCCTTTTTTGACTACTTCCTCTATGCATTGTATGTTTATAGTTGTCAGAACTAACCACTGATTTGAACTGGGTTTTAGAGTCAATGCATAGTTCGATTAAACTGTAAACTGTGGTTAGTCTGATGACATGTTAATTCCTGAGTATATTTTTCTCCTAATTAGTCTTGTCAGGGCTAAAAATGCTTTATGATACCAATATATTTTTGTGTGTGTGATATTCATTGCGTGTGTGGGGAGCTGTTGCTAGTGACACAAGGACAATTGTATTTTATGGAGCCAGTGTTGAGTAAATGATAAGGCAGAACAGAGGCAGATTTATTCCACTTTGCTGAGGCCGTAGCCCCTTCAGTCCAACATGAACCCTGGGCCATCACTCATGCCATCAAAATTCATAAGGGCAGCTGATTGTTCCCATCACTGTCAGGAGGAGCCACTTTGGAGCAGCTCATCCCAGCCACTCCAAACTCCCAGAGATAGAAATAGACAATTGCACTATGGATTGCCCGTTAATCACTTTGGCATTTTTATCCCAATGTGCCAAATATTTCTTGGTGTTGAGAATTTTCATTTGCATGCTAATGAAGGTGAAGGGCAGAAGCCACTAATTACAATCCAGTAAAGGCCTGCCTAATGGTCCACTAAAGACATAGCATGGCTGAGCCCATAATTCCATTATGCAAATGCACAGTCAGGAGTGGAGAATCCAGCGTCACCACAGACCAGATCCACTGCTGCTCCACTACTTTGTGCTTGATAAACTCTGCCCTGTACATTTAAAGTTCGTTAACAGGAATTATTCAAGACTAGCGTAGAATGGAATTGTGCAAGTACAATCAGGTTCCAGTGTTGCAGGCGGGTTTGATATGTGCTCAGAGATACTTCACCTACATCGATACATGTCCAAGTCATTTGTGCATGAGATTTTATAATTACAATAATAGAACTAAATTATGCATTAGTATTACAGGGTAATGAATGCAGATTGTGCCTCCATCTCGACAGCACAGGTCTTTATGTTTGTGGGTGATCGTCATCAGTTTGAACTCCTGCTCCTCTGTTGCTTTAGGAACATATTAAAGGGTTTTACTCATCAAGAGCAATGGCTGCAAGTTATCAAACTTTAGAGGTTGAATTTTTTTGCAAATTCCTTTTTTGAACACTGCATTTAAGAGTTATCATTAACTGAATGTGGGACATCTTGAATTACTTCTGATTAATGGATTTAAAAACTGAAATAAGTTCTTAAAGCCATATTATGCAACTTTTTCCCAAAATAGGCTAAATCTTCACAGATGTGATTTTTACTTGAACTGAAGCTTCCCCCAGCTCCAGTCTCCTTGGAAATGTTGTTTGTTTGGCTACAATATTCCACAGTATGACACAAAACGTCTATCTCCAAAACAAATGTTTCAGCGTATGGATTTAACTCTGTTTCTTGGAATCATAAAGTTGAAATGCACCTCTAGAAAGTTATGCAGAGTGAAAACCATATATTTTGACCACAATATATACAGTGTTTCCCATAGATTTTGCTCAGACTATGTTGGCACTGATACTTTCAATATGAATAATTTTCCTACATACAATTTGAGGAGTTTCAATGCCACTTATGGGCTGTATTTTCATATTTAATAACAATGTCTAGTCCATGTTCCTTTTAGACTTTGGAGCAGAATTTTAAATTGAGGGATCACTATAGTCTATTCTGTTAATGGGAAACAGTGTAATATCATTCACCAAGCAGACCTGTAGACAACTGCTATATCTTAACACATCATCAGCCTCTTGTGACCCCTGCCATTGGTTTCATGTGGCGCTTAGTCGTTTTTAAATGAAATAGTAAAAAAAAGTGTCTGTTCAAATGTTCAAAGTAAAGAGTGTCCAACCTCCATCTTGTGGCCTGATATTACTTATTAAACAAAGAGCCTTTTCGCGTTTGTCATATCACATGCATATGCAAATGACATGCAAATTCTACCATTTCGCCTGCTTAAGTAGTGTTTTGTAGATGAGGTTAAGCAAATTGATTGTGTCAAATTCACTCACACTCTCCTCCCACGCTCGCTAAAAGAATATTAAAGAACCATTTAACAGCTCTCATCTTATCCTATCAAAATGACTTAAGATGCTGCATTGTCACCGGCTAGTCAGGTAAACAAAAGCCATTTTTCCCCCATCCCAGAAAAGTGGTGATAACATCAGAGAATGCTTGATTATAAGGAGCTTTGGGAGCAGAGGTGCCTGCCTTGGTGGATTAATTTTAAAGCAGAGATAATTTGCACTTGTAATTGGTAATGAAGGAGCTATTTGCTTGCACTTTTCAGGGGCTTGTTTGCACCACAACCTGATTTACATAATTCCATTAGGGGGATAGACAAAATGCTGTGACTGAGGTGTCAACACAGCCACAAATTATTACGTGGTATTATTTTCGGTAACATCGCTATTTTGAAATTTAGAAATGGTGATACATGATTCTCATTCAAAAAAGTAGGTAATTTTATGCTGTCGTTTTTGGATTTTCTGACCCTGAACTACTTCAAATATTTTCTGCATTTCTCCAGCAATGATCTGTGGAAATTTTCTGAACCTCAGTGTTATTAGTTGAGTTTCTAAATGGTCCATTGTAGTGTTGTAGTGTAGATAATCAATAGATTCTAGTACAACAATGGTGATGAAGAAACACTTTTTTAGACAATAGAATGTCATTTTCAGCATCAAATTGTAGAACTTTCTTATATTAAATTACCCTGTGTAATCCCTCAGTCATAGAGGTATGTTCCATAGTGGTCCATGGGCATCTACTATTCTATGTGCTCTTATACTTGTTCTGATACAGCTCAAGCTCATTCTAAAGCTATTCAGGTTCATTTCAGCCCTGTGAGTGTGACTTTTTTAGTATTGATACCTTCTTAATAAGTATCCAATCCATGTACTAGTTTTAGTATCAGATTTTCAATACTTTTGACAAACCTAGTCTAATGGTCCAAACTCAAATAAATTATTATCTTTTATCCTTGCTGAATGCCCTGTTTCACTGCATGTTGTAGAAAAGTCAAACATTTCAAATTGCCGTTGCAGTTGATAATAGCTCATGAGATAGCTTTAAAAGTATTCTTGCCATTGCAATCCATTACACTATTACCAGGACTGCACTGTACTCCCAAAATTCAGGAACATAAAATACTGAGGTCAATGCTTATTCAAAAAGTCAAAATGTTGCATGTTATATAGACTTTAATGTTCAAATTCCAACTATAAAATATAACAAATATCAACTCTTATGTGTCATCAGTTTTTGTGTCAGTAAGTGGTCGACATGTTTGTGGTTCTAGTGATCAGAGTGTCCCTGGAGAATATATGCAGCAGCACAGCAGGTGGCAGTCACCTCCAAACGTGGCTCCGGCTCTGAACTCCCGTATCAAAGAAAGAAAAAAACAGCCTTGTCTTTACACAGGGATCAGATCGTAAGAGGTACTGCTTAAAGTGGGACCAAACACCTAAACTCCACCCACGTAGAGTCAAATAGAGCTGCTAAGCTGGGCAGTGTCTGGAGGGCTAAAGAAGACGGTGAGAAAGGAGGAGGGGCGGGATCTGGTCACATAAGGAGCAGTGTGATTGGTCTAACAAGTATCCACGTTCCAAACTCCACCCTTGCAGCCATGTGTTTGGAATCAGAAACACCTGGGCAGTCTTGTGTGATGTCACATAGTACTTATACAGTTTACTATACAGTTTAGTGGTGATAAAATCAGTAGTTTTAGTGTTTAGCTCATTCAAAAAACATGCCCAAAATCTGGTAAAACTGTATGCAAACCTGTTGAAATTCAGCGGCAATTTTCTTTCTTTCTTTCTTTTTTTTTTTTCCATACACATGCCAAGCCGATATGAAGTTTTTTCGCAGTTGTGTGGGCTAAAAAATACAAGAGGTCAATTTTCTAAAAGTACAAAATAACATTGATAAGTTTGTATTTCCACCAAGGTCTGAATGTAGATGACCTTTTCTAAATGTCAGCCTTAAACAGAACTAGTTCATTTTAAACAGTTTGCAGAGGTCCAAACTTACTTGATGAGTTTATATGGAGTTTTCTCAACTTTCTGATTCCAGAGCGAGGCGGATGTCACGCCGCAACTAGCATGCTAACAGTGCAGTAGTGTTGTTTCCTGGTTTGCTGTTGTTCAAATGAATTTGCAGTTACATCCAGACAGCTTACAGTGGTTTTATCTACACCTTAAGACCTGCAGATGTGGGTAGTGTAGCCAAACATTCACTACACTACACTATAAAACAATATTACTCAAGTATTAGTACAAAGCAGTGGTCCAAGAAATTGCTCATGAGTATTTGTGAAACTACTACTACTCAAATAAGAGTAACTTCAAGGGTACACATGACACATTTATATTGTCACTTGTAGACTAGTGGGAATAGGAACCAATAGTACTGTTACTTCAATAAAAAAAATTAGGATTAAAGTATGCTGCGAGAAAAGTACAATTTCTTTAAAAAGTTACTCAAGTAAAGGTAAGTAAATGCAATTGAGTACTACCCATATGTCATCATTATTTCATCAATGGTTTGCAATTATTTTTGAAAAGTGGACTTCTAACACTACATATCTTCAGATAGATTTGATTTTGAGTTTTGCAACATTCTTGATTCTTGTGTTGCTTCTTTGTAATTTGCCATACTTTTCATTCAGAACAAGTGTACTGCATACCCCGTAATATCTCTCTTAAATCTCCAGAAGGCAGCGCCGCAAGACCATTTTCTTTAACCCATGACTGAAATTTAATTGTCAACACGAGGCATTTTCTACACCTGTTTCTTTCCAATCTTTCAGACTGCGAGGGACGTTATCTCCTCAAAGCGCCGTGGTGTTTGAGAAGTCGATTAAAGTGCAGAAATGTAATCACTTATCCCAAGGCTGCCGAGCGATAATGGCTGCTATAGCTTTAGGGCCTATGATAAAGCATTTGAAGACACTATTTAGTTTACACATAGTTTCCCACCATAAACAAACTCCATAAAGACACGTTTATTACTAACATTTGATGGGTTGGAATATAGCTTCTGAAGTTTTTCCTCAAGGGCATTATCCACATCACAATTTAAACATTTTTGGGCTGTGTAGACTTTGTTGCAGACTTTGATTATACCAGAATTTCAAATGGAAAACTGGATGGGAAACACAATATTTTAAGGAAATTAAAATCTCTCACCTGAAAAATCCACCAAAATTGAATAGAATTGTGTTTTAGAGATTTAATCCACACATTCATAATACAATTGTAGAGAAACACTCAAGTTGAAAGTTGTTTTTAATGACATATCTTGTAACTTTTCTTGTGGGATGTCCATCATGTCTTTGTCTCTCTATTTATTATAAGCAATAAATAGAGACCACTCCCTCTATTAAACCTCAATCAGATTTCTTTATTTCAGTGATGAAGGAGCTCAGTGGTCAGCCATCACTTTGAGGAAAATGAAAATTCTCTCACCTCCAGATTAACAGTTAAAGTTAGTAGTACTTTGCTCACTGATTCTGCTGAAATGCATCATGTTTTCAGTCCCCTGTGCTATTTTCCCTCTTATTTTCCATATTTGCTTTGATACCATCTGAACCAAGGAAGATTTAGTACTGACTAGACTAACACCTTCATGTTCTTTGACCCCAGACAAGCAATGTTCCATGTATGGCATTTAACTGGCCTTGCATTTAGCCAATTTCATGTGTTTTTATTGCAGTCCCCTGTGTTATTTTCTCCCTTATTTTCCATATTTGCCTTTTATACAAAGACCGTGCATGCCCTTGATTTGCTGATCCACTTATCAATCACTACATCTGAACTGAGGAAGCTTCAGTAGTGACTAGACTAACACCTTCATGTTCTTTGACCCCAGACAAGCAATGTTCCACGTATGGCATTTAACTGGTTTAGCAAATTTTATGTGTTTTTATTGCTTAAAAAACAAAGAAACTGACTTGTAACTTGGACAAGTGGTGGTACCTGACTGATGAGTTTAAAGTCATACTGAGGTACATTCCTGCCAAAGCAATAACACCATCTTACACAACAAATGGCACATTTAAACAACTATTTTAACCACTACATTCCGAGCTGCCTTCCATGTTGATTAAAAACTCTATGAATACAACCTATTTTAGCATGTTGTCTTCTGAGCCCATCTAAACTAGAGCACAGCACAGATGCCTAACACGTTTAACTTCATAACCCCTGCTTGGATTAAAATAGCACAAAACATGGTACAGTAATTACGTTCGCATTCACCAGGGAAACTGTGACAGTGTCTCCAAGGCCAAGAGTCCAGCACCTTGCACATCTGCTTTTAAAAGACAAAAGACGACAATAAAACTTTTCCTCTCCGCTCCATATGGCCAATTAGACCAGAACTCCTTAGTGAGTTTCCATTAATTATTTCTTCAATGAACAGAATCATTTTACCGTAAAGGACTTCTAAGCAAGGAGGGAGTCGTCATTTCTATCTATGGCAGAAGAAGTTGTCCCCCTCCTTATGAAGCTAAAGTTCCAGATGTGATGAAATGCACTTTGCTATAGGCAGAAAAAAGGGAAAATAAATTTAATCCACTTGTTGTGAGAGCATCTGCGGGAACGTATTATGAATAAATAAAGTTTCTGTCAAACGCCGTCCCTTTGGGTGGATTACAAAGCAGCCTCTTGATGTGAATTAATGATTCCCGTTCCCCAGACTGAAATCTTAAGAACAGAGAGCCCGGCTGCCATGAGCATTCATTTAGTTACCTTGGTCTGAAGCAGGCTCCTGATGCACGGCTGTTCCACTGTGGATATCTGGCATTCGCGTGTAGACAAGCACAAATACTGGGGTCTGATAAGGACAAAGACACTTTATCATTAAAATAACTTTATATTTACATGGCTCTATTGAGATTACCTCTACTCAATGAATGCAAGTAAGACTCTCCATGTTTATGTAAGAAATAGTGTTCAAACCAAAGTCGTGCCTGTGCCAAGTGCCAAAAGTATGAAATATTCAAAACTCAAGAGAATTTCTTTTCAATACTTTCCATAATTTATTCAAGTGAAGGCTGAGTCATATTCTTTTCCATTCAAAATTCTATAAAGAGGGATATTATGCAAAAATGAGTTTTTGACAGTTCTGTCATTCCCTCATCAAAAGCATGTCTGAAGTTGATTTATGTAATCCGTGCATGTTTGAGTAATCTTGCGATCTGTCTCACTATTTCAGACTTCCTTATTGTTGCACGCTTCTCCTGTACAAAGCTCAGCCCACAAACCGGTGTAACCCATCCTCCTTTTTTACCATTGTACATACAGATACAAAAGCATGATACAAAACACTCTGATTGTGTTGTAATCGCGCTCTGAAGGGGTAGTGACTTGGCATGGGGAGCAAGCGAAAGGGAGGAATCGTCAAAACTGAAACTGACTGCACATTTGAATACATCGTTTCTTGGTGAATCTTGCCATTTTCAAAACAGTAAAAGGTAACAGGTCGATTGCTTCCCTGTGAATGTACCACAGTATGTCATTAAACTTCTTCTTATTTGTTTTTTTCCCCAATAAAGCAATACTACATATTGAAAAATACAGATTAAACTGTAAGCAAACGCACCTCTCCACAAATCTGACCTGTAAACTGTCATAATTCAGGTCTCCATGGAAGTAGTTTAATATCATACTGTGAAAAGTTTCAGGCAAAGCAAGAATGTCTCCATGGTGACGTACTCCCCACCCGGAAATTAACACAATGCACCTTTAAATAAATGCCAATTATAACATGATACTAACTGAACCACTGGGCACTAGACTGTATTTAAGACACTCCAGCAATACCACCTCCCGCCACAGGGGATCGTTTAACAAGTATGGATGTTGAAGTGACTATTAAATTATGATTTTCTCCTGAGCTCACACATGTCCTTGAATGTCCCCACGCTGTATGACTGAGCCTTGTCATTTGTGGGCTAACGCGCACCCAGAGCCGAGAGCCGTTTAACCTGTCTCTCCTCTTGTCTTTTTGCAATCTAACCCCGCGCTCCTCGCCTCTGTCTCAAGTGGGATGCCCGGTGCATAGCAATAGCTGTGTGTCTTGGATCCTGTTGGCCCATGCAATCCCTCTCAGTCATTCTTCATTACACAAGAGATAGAGAGGCTCATCCCATCCAATATTACCCAGAATCCTCGGGCCGCGGACACTATTTAGATGGCCCCCGATGCACCGTCTCTGGCTGACACTTTGATCACGGGAAGGTTTTCTATGCTCAGCTATTCATAGGTTTCAGAAGAATGACAAATTAAGACGGTTGACACGATGAACAATTCTAAACAAAATCTTTTTTTAATGAGAGTTCTCAAAATGTTGCATATTTCAGGAGGTTGAAAAACATAAATAAACCCTTCTAAAAGTACCATACATTGGCTGTAAAAAAAAATAAAATGAAATGGAAGTTATTGTTAGACACCAAATGTTGCAAAAATCTAGGCTGCTTTGGTTTTGGCACTGAAAATCATACTTGTTTAAAGAACACATATGCATTCTTGTGGTTTTAATTTTGAATATGGCTCTTGGTCACCTTGGGATTTCACATTTTTTATCTTCCTTGCCAGCATTTGGAAAATAGAGTTTGTAAATTTCACCTCTGCTTCCAATGAGACAAAACACAACTCCAGATATGTTTTTGATGAGGAGACAACTATCGGATGTCCGTCTCCAGCTTCTCTCAGTATGTTCTTACTTAATTATCTCTACGGAGTCAGTAGATGACGCCATAGGACCAAGTTAGAAGTCAGATCTGTGGAGAGGGAAGCCCACTCACAGTAAGAATGTATGTTTTAAAGTCAATAAAACCCATGTTATCGAGTGCAAGATGCAAGATGGATCGTTTAATCCCATACTGAGACATTCCAGACAGAGCAGCAACACTCTCCAGCAGAAAAGTTACACGTTGCACCTTTAATGAACTTTAGAAAGTGGAGCTGGAGTTGGCTTTTGAGTATTGCTCGTTGGCAAATATAATGAACATAAACAACAACCATTGCCTGTCCTATCTCCAAACAACTAAATCCATGTTTTTATTTTGTTGCCTCATTAAAATGAATGGGACAGAATGTTTTTATCAGTAGCAGGCTGTGCGCAGCTATTCTAAACACGTCACTCTAGGAAGGGTGTATGCAATACTCTATTGTTCTGCGATATTGTATGGGGGACAAGACTTCTTTATGCAATAACTGTGTAGTATGTGATAGCAATGACGTCACTCACATTTTGCACATCATATCTGAGAGTGAAAAGATTATAAGATTTAATGAATTCATCAGTCATTTAGCAGCACCGTACTGAGTAATATTAAGTGGTAATTTGTACAGTAATTTAAATTTTAATAATTGGAACAATTGCAAAGTCTGTTAATAGTGTTTCAACACATGAAAAGATAAATATTGATAGATTGATGCATGGATATTTCATTAAGCAAAAGAAGAAAAGAAAAGTGGAGGGTGTGAAATGATAATGCAGTTATTCTTGCATTACCTCCTGTTGTTCAGACAAATGAAAGAGGTTCCATCACAAAGAACATTAAACCAAAAGTCCGTGCCGAATCAGTGTGCAAATCAGTGCACACAGAGAAGCAGATGATTTTCTGTGTCAAACCTTGTCTTATTTATTTTGTTGCTTTTTTTTTATATCAATGTCCATGTCAAATTGTCCAGAAAGCACATTTGTAATTCATAATGATTAAAAGTGCTGTACAAATGTCTCAATAAGTGTGACAAATTAACAGGGATGGCACAAAATAGTAAAAATAAACTCCTACTTCCATTTCTGCTTGCTTTCGAATTGAATAATGGAGTAAGTTTTGTTCTTGTAGGTGTAGTTCTGTTCTTGTAGGTGTAGTCCTGCTCTTGCAGGTGTAGTTCTGCTCTTGTAGGTGTAGTCCTGGGGGTGATCTAGCAGCACATAAGACGTCTTTCTCAGTCTTATTCTGATGAAGCTCGAGACGAGGTTTTAGACTTGGATAAAGTACCCAGGGAATTCTTGATACTCACATTTATCATCTCCAGGTGTATATCCATGTTTTATTGTTGATATTCACATTTTACGCTATTAATATATTGAACAAAACACTGTTTATTGTATAAATTTTTTTATTATGTATATTCACATTCAAAATGACCTCTGAACTAAGAACAGCCTATGAATATGTTATGATATATACAATTTTATTTTAGCACTCATATACCGGCTGAAAGATGTTTGTTAAGTCTAAACCAAATTCAGCATTTATAGAAATACAAACCACAGCACACAGACCCACTGTTACCAGACACACTAATCACCGCTCAGGTAATGTTTTTTCCCAGCAACAACGTAAAATGTCACAGATCCCACATTAATATGCTGTCTAGACTAGCTATAATTTCCACATTTTGGTAATGCAGTTTTTGTTCCCATTTTCATAAGCAGCATCACTATTTGGAATAAATTTCAGCAGCCCTTAACTTGTACTCAAAACAACAGCCAAACTAAATCGTCAGACACTTTAAATCAAAATTTCAAGCAATAATTCCAAGTGGGAGTTCTGCTTTGATTTGCACCAGCTGTCCTTCCACATTGTGATAGATTTTCAGTTTGTGTTTTACGTTTTTGTCCAAAATGATCACCTGTGGAGGAATGTGATGAATTCAGACATAATCGGCGATTCAATTTCTACTGTAATCTCTCCTCTTTGTCGCTTGAACCCAGAGCAAAAACAAAAATGCCGAAGTGCAGACTCCTCATACATTTATGCAACACATCAAATTTTAGGGTATTACCAAGAGTTGACATGTTTGCCGCAAGTTCCCTGAAGTCACAACGGAAAGTGTCTCTTGCAGCTATAAACGGATCTACACAGTGTCTGGTATTGTTTGATAAGTCTTCACATGAGGAGGTTTAGGTGCGCCGCCCTGACACTAAGGTTGGATTAAACCTGAATTTAGCGCTTTAGAGTGGCTTAATTGGGAGAGTAAAAATGCCTCTTTAATTAACCACAACTTTTTGGCGTTGTGTTGTAAGGGTAATGTCCAAAATCTGTTTTTTAGCCATATGGTGCACTTTTTAGAATGCATTTGTGCAAAAATCGAAGAAGAACTGAATTGGCCTGTACTATATTTGCAAATATATTTATGTTAGGTTCATAAAATTGCTATCACTGTAACATAACCTATTTTCCGTCGCCCCTCTTGATATATCGCCCTTAAGCACCCTCGACCTGCAGTCTCTTCTAAGAATATGCTCTCCCTCGCTTGCATTCGATAAGACAAGGAGTGCATTAACGGACCATCGGCGACTGCTTTCGTGATCAGATACAAAAAGGACCCGCGGGACTCCGGTGGCAGATGGTTTTAAACAAGAGCGGGGTGGTACAGCTTTGACTGACAGCCCCCACACCCTCTGTCCCATTCCTTCAGTTCAGTGATGGCTTAATGGTGTCAACAGGAGAGATAGGGTCCTGACTCCTTTATCTGGACAGAATCTTAGACCCATCACCTTCACTGTTTGCAGTAATTGCCGGAGCAGTGTGGACTCTGTGGGGGGAGAACGAGACTGAGAAAGAAAGGGAAGGCAAAAAAGCCAAATCAGGCGGCTCAGCTTCAGTCCACTTGACCGAACGGGGCAGCGGAAATAAATGACTTTCCTTTGACTGGCTATACATCGCTCTTTTCAGCGTCGTAGCTTTCAGGACTCTGAGGGGTACTGGGGTTGCTCTCCTGTTCAGATAAGAGAAAAACAGTCATACAAAACAAATGGCTGCTGTGTCAAGGTTGTAAATGGAAAACAACATGGACGCTCATGTAGATTTGACCCATGTTTTTACTTACACCAACTGACAGGCTGTTAGCTGCCTGACCCTACATTCTATTTGAAAGCAGAATGGCATTGAATCTGACCATACAGCATGACAAATAAAGGTCCAAGCTTGGGATGGTCCGATCACTGCTGCTAAATTGTATCACGTGTTTCTCAAATGCATCATTCTGGACAAAATATATAACTTCTCTTACTAAAGATAAAAAGAGTTTGGTGCTTTGCTTGTTGATCATACAGAAATCTGTGCTTTCTCAGTCCTGTATTGTTTTTGGTGGGTTTTTTTTTATGTATTTGTGTGTTTCTGATTCTGTACACACATTGTTATAAAATATTTTCGGTGACCAGGGTAGAGGTATATTTAGACTGTATACTGTATGGATACAAACATACAAGAATACTTAAAAAGTAAAGTAGAAAAAAACAGTAGAAAAAAAACACAGTGGTGCTCTTTGGGGAAGGGAAGTCTGTTTAAAGATGCAAAAAATCCAAGGCACTCACTGGTAGAAATAAAATTCCTTTATTAATTTACGGTATGTCATATCTTAAGATCTTAAGATATGGACTTCTCTGTGTTTTTATAACTGATTGTCTATTACAGACTTTTATAACTGAGTTGTATGTATTTTTTCTGTATTTTTGTGTACATTTGAGTGTGTATACATCCTTCACATGGTTCTAACACTGCCCTCTTGTGGAGTGTCTCAGGTCGTGTCCACAGGTGAGTCTCCACACCTTCTCTTCCAGGTGGAGCCGCCCTGTTGGTGGTTTCTTGTATTTAACTCACATGGTTCACTCAGAATTCTGTTTGTCCCCTGAGGAAAGCCATAGGCTGAAACGCGTCGGGACTTTTAAAGTTGTCCATTTTGACATGCCGTAAATTAATAAAGGCATTTTATTTCAACCGGTGAGTGCCTTGGATTTTTTGCATCTTTATACAAGAATATTTGTTTTACTGCATATTGAAAGGGTGGGTCATCAAAGATTTTATGCACTTGACATAGGTTTGACAGAACCACTGTACTTTTAATAACACTTTAAATATAAATGTTAGGTCTGTATCACATATAGGATGTTATTGCAGTTATAGAGGTAGAATTACTTACATTTTCAGCAAAAAAGTACTGCCTTTGATCATCTGGCAAGCAAGTTTGGACATCCTGCTTATGTTGCTATGTTTGGACGAATCCAGTTTCGACTAAATACCATTTCTTGTTTCTGCTTCCGTCCTGAATAATAATCCATCTGGGCCAGCGGATGATAGCTATAATAATGTATGATAAAGTATGTTGACCAAACATTCTGTGCTACTTACCAATCCACACATCTGGCACTCCCTTTGATAATCGCAGGTGCATGGAGCAGTTCTAATGTGTCTTATTACATATGTGTGCCCACAGTGGATCCTCTCTCTTGCTTCCCACCTGAGAGATCCAGCCAAGGAGGCGGTATTGGCACTGGTAAATGTGGCAAGTGGCAAAGCAGATGGCTCTCTGCTTACCATCATTTCCTCTCCCATAATGCTTCAGGAGCGTAGCACGTGGAGCACACACTACACCGGCTCCTCGCGGGAATGACTAGCTACAGGGTACTCATTTTTTAAAGAGCGAACAAGCCTGAGTAGCGCGGTTGCTCTAATTGTTTACCAGATAGCTAGCTCCCTTGGCTTTTTTTAAATCACCAAAGAAGACCAGAGGAAAAAAGGGGAAATTACTACCGTTGATAATGGCCATGTTCAAGTAAAGTACAAACTACATTGAAATAAAGCTTTGGTGCAGTAGTAAAAAAATATCTCCCACCTGCTGTATTGCTAATTGAATGAAATACGATGGAAAGTACTTACAGTGTGTTTTCTTAGCAACACAACATATCAGAATGTTATTAAAGAAGGGATATTTTACAAAAGTAATGTTATAAAATATGTTAATATGTTAATATGCTCTCTATGCTAAGTTGCTCCCCCTTCAGAGCACCATCGCAACACAACTGCCGTGCATCTCGCCAAAGAAACTACTGCACATTTGTCAGGTTGCGTACAGTTTTATATCAAGCTTTTGTATATTTATGGAGAATTGCCATTACGCAGACTCGTGGGCTGAGCATGGGGCAGAATCTTAAAGGTAACAATAAGGAAGATTCCAATTGGGCCTGAAGGAGATTGCTAAATTACGGGAACATGCTTGAATAATATCGAAAACCTCTTTAGATATGATTCTGATTAGGTAAATTCCAACCCCTCTTAATATTTAGGAACCATTTGGCTTTTGTCGTCTACTTCTCAAAATGCATACATTGATTTGATTGAGATTTTTAACGTAATCTGATGATAGGCTTATATTTGGTATACATTAATGCAAAGGTCAGAAGCACACAGAGCAATAAGTATCATCATTGGATCAAGGAGGCCTTTGAGATCCTGAAATGTTCTCACAAAACTGTAAAATCCCACTCTGAACATGCATGAGGCCAGTTATGCAGTTTTGAATATAAAGCCATATTGAGTTTTAGGTAAATATTGCTGTTACAATGGAGAAAAGAGAAACGTTTTTAAAAAAATCTATGTATATTAATGTTTAAATTGTCTAAAACAGTGACTTTCTTTTTAACCACCTACCTCTTTGTCCCCATATGCCTCTGCCAAAGATGGACTACAAACCCGATTGCAGGTTTTATTTTTTTAATGGCCTTCCTCTTCTTGTTGGCTTGTGCTGTGGACGATTCTTTTCATTCACTGCCCAGGCACCAGATGGAACTGTTCGACTCTGCTCCACCCCGGGGCTCTGTCTCTTCTCTGAGTAGGTAAAGCAAGACCTGTTTACTGCAACTACTACTCAGTTTAAAGGTTCACTATGGATTTTTTTTTAATTTTTTGGTAGAGGGAATGAAATGTGCTTGTCTCCATGGATTTTTTTAAAGGGCCCACATCATTCTGTTTTCTGATTTATGTTATAATGTTGTTTCCTCATGAAAAACATTCCCGGAGTTATGTTTTGTTTCAGTGTGTAACTCACAAACATACACTCTGGTGATGCCATGTGGTAATACAGGAAGTGCTCCACTGGCTTAGAGCTCAATTTAGTTTAATTTTAGGGCCTTTAATGCTTTGTCTGGAATGTTTGATATCATGTTAACAAACAATCCGTCACATTTATTCATTTACAAGTACTTTTATAGTGGCAAAAATATAGTTTAAACATACATTCTTATTGTGAGCAGGGTCTCCTCTCCACAGAGCTGACTCGCAACCATAGAGTGTATTAAGAAGTGGATTAAGGGAGTGTGACGTCACCTATAGCTCCAGCTCCAGCCAAAATAAGCCAAAATGTGCTTGTAGTTATAGCAGAATGCTTGGAGGAGCCACCTCGAGGAGAAGAGGCACCTGATTAGTCTATTATTATGTCCATATCTTGATTTATGGACAAAATTGTGAAATAAAAATGTGGAGCAGGTTAATACGAGCATTCTTAGATCAAAAAAGATGAGCACGACGGCGGCATTTATAGAGAGAAGAGAAAGCAACAATATCAACATGGCGACAAAAAAGGAGTGGACCCTTCAGCAGAAAAGTTACACAGTGCAGTAGTTTAACCTGCTCGTACACTCACATAATACAATTCAAATAGCAGAGTTCTGATTTCTCTCTCTGTCTTGCATAAGGCTTGCATGGAGAATACGCTTCTTTGTGCTCCTCATTTTTGCCTTAAGGAACTTCTTACCCAAGGTTTCCTCAGGCTTGATGGCAGCGCAAAAAACCTTTTCTCATGCACTGAAAAAAAAATGTTTTAAAAATCTGTATTTTCATCTCGCACAGAATCCGCCTTGTCTGCAGCCTCCAAAACAAATAACAGATGGTGGTCAGCTGTTTCGATGCTGCCCTACTTCTTTCTGCTAGATACAAAAGCACAGGGAATATATTATAGAATGTTTGGATAGAAAGTGGGGGATCTGTAGTTTGAAGTTTATATTTAATAAGATGAAACAAAATATAAGAGATGTTGAAAAGTGAAATGAGCAGTAGAGCAATATGGTGTTCAAAAAAGGGACTCATGTGGAGAGACCCTGCAGGTGTTCAGAAGAGTGTGAAGTGCTGCCCTCTTCAGACTGCAGATGGCAGAGGAGAGCAAGCAGCATGGCACATATTTTTGTCTTTCTTTCGGCTACAGAAAGATCAAACAAGTTCTGATTTGAAATTTTATGTTTTATTGAAATGTAAAGTTATTATTTTACAAGGTGCTGGATGTTCTTGCCTTTTTTTCTATGTTTAAATAATATTTCAGTGCTACCTATTTGAATTACTTATGATGCAGAGGCGACAGTATTATTTCATTTTTCCTCTTTATGTAATATATAATTGATTAAGTTGCAGAGGATGACATCAATAAATGTTCAAGCTGTGAGCTCAAAATAGCAGGGAGTAAACTGTTGACTAGCAAAGACACAGGCTTATTATTGTTGACTGATCTATGATACCAAATACACAAGGTAGACATGTCCAAATCAAATATTGTTTCTACTGATAACAACTGTAATCCTGGTTTATTCTTAATTACACACACACGCTAGCTGACTAAATCCACTTGGTTTAAACTTACAAGGACTCACTCTGATCTGAATTGAATCTTTCATCTGTGCTAGTGCAGCATTTGCAGCTTAGTGGGTGAATTCTGAAGGTTCTGAGCTTCTACATGAGGCATGCCTGTCCATATGCTGAAGATCAGAGCAACTTGTATGTGTCCCTTGAAAGCAAGTGAAGACACCGTCACCCCTGTTGTGGTTTTAGTAGCACAAGCACATCTTATCTTAATCAAAAAAAGTCATAGTTAGAATGTTTGTAATCAGCTGAAGGATATCAGATAATCCCACATGTCCATAACTCATATTTTAATCATCTTAACTCACAGGCACAAAAACAAGGCCAGAATCAGATCTAACACAGACAGTGGCTCTGAACCAGCCTCGGCGAGCCCTCACTGAAAGAAGGGTTATCTCTTCTGACCATAAACTTAACAGGGCCATTATTTAACATAATAGGTAAAGGCCTGAGTACTTTGGAGGACATAACCTGTCATCCATCACTATTTTACCAACACTTGTATGATTACACAAGCTGCCAATGGGCTGCATAAATCACAGCCCAAAGCCCTGAGGTGGGCCAATAAATCAGCAAACATTAGTGTGGCCTCTCCATTTTTCAGATAACCAGGACAGCTTTATAATCACTCTACATTCCGCCCATAAAAGAGCCCATGGTAAATAAACTTTTGCACAGTGTCACTTGCGTTGCTCCTGTTCACAATATGCAAAAATTTAATGTATCCTAATTTCACATGCAGGTTAGTGAAAATATATAACATGATTCAGTGTTAGGGTTAATTTATAATTCATATGAGTTCATAAATAAGAACCTTATTGTTACTGGCTAATGTTTGGATTCATTTTTATACTGAATTAATTCTTAATTCATTTGTGATGACAGAGAAGTCTTTCTCAGAGTTTCATTGCAAGTGGATTGCTCAAATAATTATAGAAACATCATCAACAATGCAGGTTAAAATGCACATTGACAGTTTAATTCCAAAGATTTCTAACCTGTAACAAAATGTGAATCATCTCTGCTTCACAATTGTCTGAAGTAATTTTACCTGCTATTTACTGTGTCCGTATTCTGCACTACACATAACCCTAGTTACAGACACTTACAGTTATTCACTCAAGTTTTGTAGGACGGTAATTTCTCTACTGGAAAAGTGTTGTGTTAGGTTTTATTACTGTTAAGTCTTGAAGAAGATGTATTGTGCTTGTGTCTGCTGTATAATACAAAATAAGTACAGATTAGTGGGGGCCCGGTAAACCATTATCAGCAAAAATGGAGGTTGATCAGAGCAATGATATTTTGAATACAGTATAACAATTACTCAAACATGCACAAATCATGCTAAACATATCTTTGAGAGGATACATGGGAAGGGGAAGATATAGCAAGGTTTAAAGCTTTAAAAAGTCAATTTTACATAGTAGGTCTGCTTTAAGAAATAGTTATCTTTTATTCACTCAAGTTTTGTAGGACGGTAATTTCTCTACTGGAAAAGTGTTGTGTTAGGTTTTATTACTGTTAAGTCTTGAAGAAGATGTATTGTGCTTGTGTCTGCTGTATAATACAAAATAAGTACAGATTAGTGGGGGCCCGGTAAACCATTATCAGCAAAAATGGAGGTTGATCAGAGCAATGATATTTTGAATACAGTATAACAATTACTCAAACATGCACAAATCATGCTAAACATATCTTTGAGAGGATACATGGGAAGGGGAAGATATAGCAAGGTTTAAAGCTTTAAAAAGTCAATTTTACATAGTAGGTCTGCTTTAAGAAATAGTTATCTTGATTTTGATTGAATGCCTCCTGCTGTTTGTGAACTTCGCGTAGCAGTAATGTAATTTTTTGGGACAAATACAATCATATCTTAGCATCAGTGTTGGCACTATGGGCACTATGATGATATGATATGGTGATGCCAGGTAAACCCGTACTATATATTCACTCGTTTGATGTAGTACAGCATGATGGTTGGACAGATAGCATACCTAGGAGACATGGGGTGTGCACAAATCCTATCTAAAGGTGATGTCTCGCATGGCACTGCAATATAAATGGCTTTTGGAGAGAGGTAAACCACAGCCACGTGGAGTACAACTGTAGATTGACCTTAAGAAACGCAGTACTGTGACTGGACGGCTAGCTGCCTCGGGTATCGCACCATGCTAGCTGTCATCTCACCGACGCTTTGACAGGGGAACTGTTATTTTTACTGTTGAAGGAAGGAGCAGAAAGAAGACGGGATGGAGCGAATAGGGAGGGTTAATCAGATCTATCCTCCAATACTCTCCCCATTACTCATTGGAGGGAGCGCTTTAAGGGCAGGAGGATCACAGGGTTTGCTGGTGAGATGGGGGGTCAGACATGTTTGCGGTGGAGATAAGGGCCAATGTCTCTGAGCCTGCAGCCCCTGCACACGGCGGAGGTGTGATTACGACATGTGTGCAAAGGTGAGAGCTACGAAATCGCCATGAGCTTCTGGAGGTGTCAGGAGGAAGGAGCGCTAAGGTCACACTGAGGGATAAAATGTCCCAATGTTTCTAGTATTTTCAGAATTATAGGAAAGTAAGTAATAAACAGTTTCTCCCAGTGTAAAGTTGACCCCATCTGTAAAATATCAAAAAACACAGTAAAATCAAAATACAACCAATGCTGTCAAATCCCTTTTGCTCTCACTTAAATAAGTATTAGACCAAATTAACTCTTGTGAGCTTTAATATTTGTAGATAGAGACATGCACATCTAATAAAAAATGTAACTGGATGCTGGGTCCAATGACAAAAATTGTGCAAAAGAAAAAAGAGATCTGCATTACAGTTCTTTGAAGCTCCCAAATTTTCATTTTAAACATACCTGGAGTTCTCTTTTGTTCATTTTAAGCATATTTGAGACTGCCAACAATGCTCTGTTCCACATTGTGATGTCATCAAGTAGTAGTTTTCAAGTTAATGTCTCCTTTTACCTTTAAGTCAGTGGAGAGTGACAATTCCAAGGATGAAAATATCCAAATGATTCAAATGAAGGTGATGTATGGTCACATGACATCACAAGGTGGAAGAGAGTGTTTTTAGTTTGAGAGAAGAACTCAATATTGAATGAAACAAAACACAACTCTAGGTATGTTTTTGATGAGAAAACAATATTATAACATACATCAGAAAATAGCTTATACAGTGATTATTTCCGTTACATATTTTTATTGATAATGCAGGAAAAAATACTATGAGATGTTGGTCTTATAGGACGGACCCTGGGGACAGATTTAGACACCTCATTGCAGGAGCATTTAGCATGGTTGCAATCAATAATGTTAATGTTAATACAAATAGTTGTGTGCAGATCACTGGATGGGTTATTTTCCCTTCATCTTTCTAGCCCATATGGTCCATATGGTTGGGATTTATATTCTCTGTGGTGGTCGCTATATTGGAAAGGTGTGTGGTAAAAGTAAATGCTCGTCCTTACTTCAGTGTTAAGCCTGCATTCACAAATCAGAGCAGTTATGAACCAGAGCCGTAAAGGGGTATTTCTAATGAGCTTAAAGGATTCATCTTGCAGTTTTCTGATCTATGTTAAGTTGTTGTTTCTTCATCAGAAACGCACCTAGTCGTTTTTTGTTTCATTCACACATGTTTAACACACAAAACTTGGATATTTAAGCTGATTTCTTCTCTCAAACAGAAAACACTTCGTGAAAACACCTTGTGATGTCATGTGGTAATCCAGAAAGTGCTCCACTGTGGTTTTAAACACCATACACCTTCACTAGAATCATTTGGATGATTTCAGCCCTGGAATTGACAAGCTCTACTGAACAAAATGTAACTGATACTGAAAGTTGAAGGAAGATGAAGATGGAAACAGAAAGGGTTATACTCCAAAATGTGTGAATGAAATTAAACACTCCAGGTATGTTTTGGTGAGGTAACAGCATTCTAACATGGCTTTATCCTCACAATCATCAATTTAGTGTAATATAGGACCTTTAAGACAATGAACTCATCATAGTGAATTATGTTGTTTTGCTTCCTATACAAAGCACGTAACTGTGTGTGCAGGAGCTGGCAGATGCCTTAAGTGCATCTGCATCATAAATCAAAATCCTGTGTATGTTTAAACAGCTCTGGCATATTCACAGCCAGTGTCTCATCCCACAAACATGAGTGTACACAAACGTATAGACACACACAGTCCCCATCCCACCACCATCTGTCTATATGTACTGTATTAATGGGAGCCAATAATGGCGCTCTGCTTGGTTTACAGTGACGCTTTATGATGGATGTTGCAGACTTTAATTGGGAATAACGGGTTTCTTATTGGAGCATCATTCTTGTACAGTATGGTTCATATAATAAACTTTCAAAAGGACACTGAGAAGGACTGCCCTGAAAGTAAATGCTCATTACATTTATGAAAGACCTCAGTCAACATGATACAATGACATACTTACACATTATTGTATGTTCAGGTATATAATTAACTTAACAACTTATTGAGGTAGGTTCCAACTAAACATGCATCCAGGTGCCACCTGTCAGTAACTGCTTATAGCCTTCAGGATTGTGGTAACATTACATAATATTGTGACAGGAACACCTGCCGTCCTCAGATCCAACTGCACTTATGGTGCCAATATTATCTTTGGAACATATGCCCTCTGTATTTGACAAATTCTTGAATCCCACTAAGTAAGAATGAGACAACAAATAAATAAAGAAAAAATGTGAAATTTTGGCATCACACATTTTATTTATTTATTTAATTGTAGTACTCCTTTTTTGGAACTACAGATTCTCAAAAAGCAAACCTTTTTTATTCAAGGCAAATGTAACCACATGGGGAAAAATCTCATAGGATCGTTTTGCTCATACATCTTTTCCCATCCTTAATGATAAGACACCCTGTCAGGATCAGTGACCCTGAAGGCACCTTTATCCAAGTTTTGGATACTGAAATAATTACTGAAATGATTTACATTTGGTGTGTACAGCCACTATGTATATATTTTTTTTATTCAACAAAAGTGGTTTGGATTTTTTATTTAAAAAAATCAAACAATACCAAAAACCAAAAACAAGGCTGTTGCTGAGCCGAGCCCTGACTACTTTTTCCCTCTGATTTCTTTGTGGAGTAACTAGCTGGGTGATTAGCCAACTGCCCCTATTTTAATTTGATAGCAAAAGTAGTACCCAGAGGAAACAGACCCAGATACAAAAAATATTAAGAAAACTTCAACACAGGCGAGGTAAGAATGGTAATGACTTGACCTCTGCACCACCTCATTTGGATAAAATGACTTTCATAAAAGACAATGTCATGCAAAAGAAATGTCATTATGGCAACAACACAGTTATCATGGCCACAGAACCCCGCCTGGCCACATCTCAGGCTTTTGATAAATACAAAGTGCAGTGGAGTGGAGTGCACTTGATTAGCTGCAGCCCCGATCGCCGGCCCTGTACTCTGATGACTTTCTTCCACTCAATCTTAATTAGCGAGTGGAGATACTTCCTCAGGTTTGATGAGGTCAGAGCCATTCATTTTCCAGCCCAGCGGGGACCTTCCTCGCATCTCCCCTTAGTATTGACACTCCGGGGTAATCATATCGCTGACCTCTCTCTCGCTCCACTGCCCCCTATGCCTCTCACTGAGCGTTGCGGCGGTCCGGTCTGGATGTGGTAAAAGTGCATCAATCGCGTTGGAGGTCAGTGGGGCAGGGGGAGCGAGAGGTGGAGAGCTGACAGATAACAGTGTGAGGACAAATACACACCTCTTGCATTAGTTTTTGTTAGCATCAGCTGTGGAGCACTGATCGTCTCTGTGATAAGAGCCGAGCTGGACAAAGAACTGAGACAATGCAAAGGGAATCTGTGAATCTGTGCCAAGTACTACAATTTCAGAAGTGAAAGTGGTTGGTATTAAAACTATGGTAGTGTAGTGTTACATATATACACGCTGCCAGTTCAGAAACTAAATAATAAGCTGCGTTCAGTAGGAAAATGGACTTGGCCATGAGGCTGGGCATGGTGGCAGAGTGGTTAGCATGCCAGCAAGTTGCACCTCTTAACTTTTAGCCTGAAATATGTAGCATTATTATTAAATGGAGTACTATTGGACCATACCACACAAAAATGCTTTGTAATGTTTTCAACAGTTGGGCTTATCTTCCAAACGCAAAAGAAACTAAATGGTTGTTTTTGCGTTTTGGACCAGTAAATCCCTGACCAGATGGAAGCACCTGAAACATAATGTATATGAGTGTATGCATTGTGCAGCGTGACTGTCTGTCTGCTTGTGTGCAGGCTTTAGCGCAGTGGTTGAATCATCCAGGAAGTACCTGCTGGTGCTGGGACCAGCTCCAGCCCCCACAGCCTCTAATGGGATAAACACAAGACAGTAAATGAATGAAAGCTTAGTTGAATTTTTGGACTATTGTAGCCATTGTTTTGCACTACACTTTTGTATTTCGCTTGCCTGACAAATCCAAAATTGTATCTCTGTATTTTTTATACATAGGGAGTCAGCTCTAACTGATTCCCACTTTCTCCATTGTGTCTTGAGGCAAACCCAAACACAAGTAGACAGAAAAAGTTTGTATTAACCCACTCTACGTGATTCTGG